>CATIWQ010163273.1:0-10037 GCA_949673415.1 Euphorbia schlechtendalii | reverse complement strand
TAGAGCATAAAATGCAACCACTGAAAAAAGGGGAGAGTGGTATGGAGCATAAAATGCAACCACTGAGAGTGTTTTAGCATCCTAGGTTACCTAAAAATGCCTTGAGAGAAATTAATCAAAGTGTGCTTTCTATGTCCTTTAAACTTTATACTATGCTTAAGAGAAGTTAATATTCGAGTATGCATATAACGCTTATATGAAGATGCGATTCGGTTGACTCTCCATTTAGAACAATGGTACGCAACTGAACTATATAAATTGCACATTACTAATTTGTGGGAAATTTTGAACTTCCACTTGAAATCTTTTGCAACATGTAATGTGGTACTCACTGCAATAGTCTTTCACCAAATGAGTTACGAACTTATTTACTAATTTATACACTTCTGTTGAATTTACATTAAGGACAAGGCAAAAGTTAAGTGTGGGGTATGATGAGTGTATAATTACACTTATTATCATTATAATTTTACACACTAAACACCATAGTTTAAGTTATTTTTATACTTCATATAAAAGATTGCACGTGGTATGTAGTTTTTTTATGCAAATGCAGATACTAGGTAAATCTTGGGAGTAAAATGATCTAAAGTGGAATTCTATGAAAAAAGAGTTAAAATGGTGCAAAAAGATGCGTGGAACTTAAAGATTTGGCTTAGGATCGAAGCTGTCGAAGATCGGTGAAGTTATAAGAAAAAGTCTGAAGAAAAACACAATTCACGATCATGATAATTATTCACGGCCGCAACTAGGCACTTCAAAAATTGAAATCTGCCAATCAACAATTCACAGTCATGACTTACATATCGCGGTCATGACTAGGACGGTTTTCTGGTTTTATCTTCTTAACTACCAACCGCCAGATAAGTATGATCAACCGCCATCAACTACCAACGAAAAGACACTTATCAGGAATCAACCAATCATGAAAAAGTGCCTATCCATTGTGGATTAGATCAAAGCTTCTCGAACAATCACAATGAAGAGATGCAATCTTTCACCAATAGACACAACTCTTCGTTTGGATAGATGCAACCTTTCAAACTCTATAAATAGGGCTCCAATCTCACCAATTTCGTGTAGCCCAAAAAGGTAGAGGATAGAGTGGCAATTAGAATTAGAAAAAGTTAGAGATATAGTGTGTGTAAAGTTAGAGAGTTTGCTACGTTCATAAGTGTTAGCGAGAAAATGTTTAAGTGATTCAAATCCTTGTTTCGATCACTAGATTTCTCTATATTCTCGAGCGATTGTTGTATAAGTGTACATGCAAATCACTTATCAATAAAAGTTTTCGTTCTTCAATATTCGTTTATTTGATATTCACAAAGAATAGCATCCTAGCGGAGGTTCTATACGGGCCAAGACCGAATTCAAAGCAGACGCAGGAATTACAGGAATTAACGACTCCCATTAAAGAGTGGATACGGTTTGATCAACTTTAGCTTTCACTTGCATACCTTGTTAATGCTATTTAGTGAGCCAACATTTTTGGAATGGTAACTTGTTAAATATGGCTATGTGAGAGCGACCCGTAATAAGCATAGTATTGATGTTTTCCAAGTTTATATAATTGTCTTAATTCGTTTGCGCTAGATTTGGAAAAGTCATTTCATGTGTTGCTCTGTGGCGAATAATTGAACATCTGAGTATTCCTAACCGAGTTTGTTAAATAGTCTAGTGAATCGTAGCATCTTTGTTGAACTTGCATGTTTACTCTGCTATCCTTATTTTGTAGGAAAAAATCTATGTATTTAGATTCTCTAATCTTACATATCTATATTTACTCATTTTTCATTCAAATCCTCCTTTCCTAAACTTTATATCACTTTATTTTACTTTATCTTATTTTCTTCTTTATTTGATCTTTAGACTTGGTTCCTTCCCTATGGGTTCGATATCTTTTAAAATTACATCGTAATTGTATACTTGCAGTTATCATCATTTTTCTATTTGATAAGGGGTACTGACAACACCTATACTTTGTGTGAACAAGTTTTTGGCGCTGTTGATATATAGCCAAATCTTGCAATTAAAATTATCAGTAGAAAAGTGGCGAACAGCAATTTACTCCCTCCTTGACGCCAAAGCAGGATATCATCAGATACCAATGGATCCCAAGGATGAAGAAAAAACCTCCTTCATTACACATGAGGGAACATACTACTACAAAGTAATGTCGTTTGGGCTTAAAAACGCTAGAGCCACCTACCAAAGACTGGTAAATGAAATGTTTAAGGGACTGATAGGGGAAAACATGGAAGTATACGTAGATGATATGATCATAAAGAGCAAAGATGAGGCCAACCACGCAGTAAATATTGAGAAGGTGTTCAAGGTGCTACAAAAATACCGCCGCAAGCTGAACCTAGAAAAATGCACTTTTGGAGTAAAGAGTGGCAAGTTCTTAGGATTCCTCATTTCGGAAAGAGGGATAGAAGCCAACCCCTAGAAAATTAAGGCCATCATCAAAATGAAGCCACCTCGAACCTTGAACGAAGTACAACGTCTCAACGGCCAAATTAATGCATTGGGACGGTTCATCTCTTTCTCTGCCAAAAGATACCTGCCTTTCTATAGAGCGATAAAGCAAGATAAAGCCTTCAAATGGGACAAATGTTGTGATCACACTTTTGAAAGTTTGAAAGAGTTCTTGGCCTCTCCTCCTTTACTCAGACGCCCAATCCATGGTAAGCCATTATACATGTACTTTTCTGCGACAGATGAGGCGGTTGGAGCAGTCATAGTAAGAGAGGAAGATAACTAGCAGCATCCCATCTACTACACCATTAAAGTATTAAAGAACGCCGAGCTACGATACCCCCAAGATCAAAAAACTAGCCTTAAGCTTGATTTTCGGCTCAGTGAGGCTTAGGCCCTACTTCCAGGCGCATTCTATTATAGTGCGAACAAGCATTCAAATGAAGAAAGTACTTCAAAGCCCCGAGACATCGGGAAGGATGGAAGAACGGACATTAAGGCTTGGGGAATTTAACATCCGATTCGAACAAAGAGCAGCCTTGAAAGTATAAGTTTTTGCTGATTTTATATTAAAATTCACTGGGCTCGAACCAACGGAAGTGATAAAGGCAGAACCATGGGCGGAATAAGTAGACGAAGCCTCATCTAGGGATGGGGCCGGCATCGGTGTATTAATAGAGGTCCCAAACCAAGTCCGCCTCACTCATGTAGCCAAATGTGCTTTTCCGACCACTAAAAATGCCTTCGAATATGATGCCATGATCAAAGGACTAGAATTAACTACAAAGTTGGCCCCCGAAAGGTAATCATCCGAAGCAAATCACGTTAGGTTTCCAACCAAATTAACAGAAACTTTGAGATCAAAGAAGAAAGCATGGTCAAATACCTACGCAAAGTACAAAGCTTGATAGAAAGCTTAGAAAACAAGGGAACTGCATGGAAAGTCAAACATATACCTCGAGCGTAAAATGAGACTGTAGATGAATTAACAAAAGCAGCCTCACATATAGAAGGCTATAACAAGCAAGGTAGTCTATATGAAATTCTCATTCATCCCAGCTGCGAAGAAGAGCAAATACTTTGCATCGAGGAACACACCAATGACTAGCACCATCCCATCATGGCCTACCTCGAAGAAGGTTGGATCCCTAGGGATAGAGAGGAAGCATCCAAAATAGTACAAAAATCTACGAGATATTCACTTGTAGATGGTGATCTTTACAGAAGATCCTACACGGATCCTTGGAAGAAATGCGTCACCCCGGCCCAAGGGAAAAACATCTTGGCAGAAATTGAAGGAATTTGTAGATCCCATCAAGCGGTCTCCGCTCTATTACGAAGAGTCAGCCTAGCCGGCTACTATTGGGAAACAGTTGAGATGGATGCGATGGAGTATGTCCAGAATTGCCACCCATGCCAAGTACACGCCAGGAAAACCCACATACCCCAAGCTAACCAATAGCCACTCATAACCGCTTGGCCCTTTTCAAAATGGGGAATCGATATAGCAAGACCTTTGCCAATGGCTAGTGGACAAAGGAAGTTTGTAATTGTGTCGATTGATCACTTCACCAAGTGGGTCGAAGCGGTCGCAGCCAGCACCATCACTCCAGAAAAGGTCATCAACTTTGTCTGGAAAAACATCATTACAAGATTTGGAATTCCAAAGAAAATCGTGGAGGATAATTTCACACAGTTCGAATAAAAGAAGTTTCTAGAATTCTACCAAGGACTAGGAATAAAGAATCACTACTCCTCTGTAGTGCACCCTCAGAAAATGGCCAAACAGAGGTCACCAATAGGATGCTAGGAGAAGGGCTTGAGAAGCGCCTCGGAAGAGGAAACAAAGGATGTTGGCTGGACTAGCTCTTAAGCGTTCTATGGTCTTATCGGACCACTCCTTGCATGCCGACAAGCGAAATGCCTTATTCCCTTGTCCATGGGGTGGAAGCCATTATCATTGTTGAAATAGCCACCCTAATCAATAGAGTCGTCTACTACACAGAAGAGAAAAATGACATTAACCTGAAACATCACTTAGATAACCTCGAAGAAAGAAGAGAGCGAGCCTGCATCCGGATAGCCACCTACAAAGCTAAAATCACTAAATACCATCACCGCAGGGTTAGGAGCCTACGACTCAAGGAAGGAGACCTGGTCCTCAAAGACACAACCGCCTCACAATCTCAAGAAGGAAAAGGTAAACTTAGGGTAAACTGGGAAGGACCATATAAGGTGACGGAAGTCCTGGGCCAAGCCACATACTGACTCAGCGATATCAATAGCGAAAATCTACCAAGAATATAGAATATCTCAAACTTGAGACCATACTAAAAAATAGTAAACGGCTAGGGAAATAGGCTCCCGCACTCTTTTCCTCCCCTTGGATTTTTTTCCCACTAGGTTTTTTCCTCGGGAAGGTTAACGAGGCGGCGTACCCTAGACCTACTCTGGCTAACACAGCATCGGACTATACTTATTTGTAAACTATTCAAAGTACACATCAATAAAAGAAGTCACGATTGTTTCCTTTTTCTCTTTATCTTTTTTGCAAATAGCATTACAAAAGCCGCAAAAGGCTACATCGTTCTAAACTAAGCTAACAAGCCTTAGATCATTTTGAGATGAATGGTAGTATTTCTGTCTAAGAAAGCAAATCGTGATATATATCATCACTAAGTAAAATCCTCTTGAGGTGGCACATAATGTCACAAGCTAAACCTTAGATAAATCTAAGTAAGATTCCCTCGAGGCGGATAACCATCTTACTAAGTATTTTAAACCATAGAAAAATTTTGATGTTTCAAGGTTCCCCCGAGATGGGTAACCATCTTATTAAGTGTTAAACCTTAGAAAAAATTTTGATGCCTTGAGGTTCCCTTGAGACGGGTAACCATCTTGCTAAATGTTGATATTTTGAGGTTCCCTTGAGACGGGTAATCATCTCACAAAAGCCCTCTTAAGGCAAACATTCATCACATAAAATACAAAATACAAAATACATAAAAGATAAATGGCGAAAGCATCAAAGAAAAAAATAATTAACTTTTCTATTAATTTGAAAAATTTGGATACAAAAGATTGGGAGAAAAACAAAATACGAAGTGCCCTATTCTATGGCTGATCTTCATCGCTCGGAAGAGTTTGGGCATTGCCTCCATCCGCCAGCTCAAGAGAACTGTCAGGAACCTCCTCAAAAGTTGGAAAGGGCATGCCCTAGATGATGTCATCATCTAGTTCGAACAAGTGAATGTGAACAGCCTCAATGAGGCGGGCGCCAAACATCCTCCCCATCTTCACCATTTTTCCCACGACACTGTCCAGCTGTTCGCCACTTTTCTACTGATAATATAAAAGTTCTAAATATGAACAGGTGTTGTTAGTACCGCTTATCAAACAGAAAAATGATGATAATTGCAAGTATACAGTTGCGATGTAGTTCTAAAAGATATCGATCCCACAGGGAATGAATTCGGTTCTAAGGATCAAATAGAGTTACGGAGTAAAAGAAAATAAAATAAGTTAAAGGTTTTGAATGGTAGAATGATGAATGGGTAGATGCATGAACAGAATAGAGAAGATGCAAAGCACATAGATATTCCCTAAGAACAAGTATAGTGGAGTAAAATATGCAAAATAATAAAGAATGTTTTATGCACTAGATAACTTCAATAAACTCGGTTCTAAAAGCCCAAATATCATATAATTCACCGTAGAGCAACACATGAAATGACTTTTCTAAATCTAGGGTAAACGAATTATGACACTTATAAAAACATGGACAATAATAATACTATGCTTAGTACGGGTCACTCACACATAGCCATATTTAGCAAGTTACCACTCCAAAAATGTTGGCTCACTAAACAGCATTATAATCATAGATCCAGTGATTATACACAATCTTGTTAACCCCAAAACTACTCTTAAAGTCAACTTGAAAGCATATAACTTCATTAATATAAGTAACGCAAGATGAAATACTCATTATGACACATAGACATATCATAAACTTCGAATTAGAAAGTATAAGTAGAAAATAAAGTAAAGTTGTAAGGTATGCAAGTGAAAGCTAAAGTTGATCAAACTGTATGCACTCTTTAATTGGAGTCGTCAATTCCCGTAATTCCTGCATCTACTTTGAATTCGATCTCGACTCACTTATACATTTTTCTCTCTAACACTTTGAACTTAGCGAAATCTATATAACTTTCACTCTCTATCTATCATGTATCATGCCATACATGTCATCTCACACCATCTACTATACGCAATGGTTGATTTGATCCTCTATTTATAGAGTGTGAAAGGTTGCGTTTATCCAAACGAATAGTCATGTCCATTGGTGAAGGGTTGCATCATCATCAATGTGATTGGATGCAAGATTTCATCCTTATCTTCAATGGATAGGCACCTTTTCATGGTTCCATTATCTCCAAGAGTTGTCTCTTCACCTAACAGTTGATGGCGGTTTATCGTTCTTATCCGAAGATTTCGGAAGTTGAGAAGAGTTGATCAAACCCGTCAAGATTCACGAGTGTGACATACATGTCATGATCTTGAATATAAGTTGGTAACTGGCCGTTTATAAAGAATGATAAGTCATGATCGTGATAGATAATCGCGATCGCGATAGATAGTCACGGGCATGATTTGGCCAATCGTGAGTAGGAATCATGATCGTGACATGGTCATGACCTATGATTTTCTTCATTATTCTTCTTTGCAACTTTACCGATCTTTGATAACTTCAATCCTAAGCCTATTCCTTGCATTCCATGCATCCCAAGATTCACCTAGTTTCTGCATTTGCATAAAAAACAACTATATACCACATAAAATCTTTTATATGAAGTATAAAATGACTCTAAACCACATCGTTTTATGAGTAAAAATATCAAGATAATAAGTGTAATTATACAGTTATCACTAGCTCGATGTCCCTTTCCTCTATCTCTTTCTTGAGGTCCCCAACTTTCCCCTGAATGTGGGAGAAGTCATTCTCCAAGCTGGTGTTGCATTGGAGAAGCAAGACTGATAAGTGTATAGTTTACATTTATTATCATGACATTTTTACTTATAAAACGATATGGTTTAGAATCATTTTATACTTCATATAAAATATTTTCACATGGTATGTAGTTGTTTTTTATGCAAATTCAAAAAATAGGTGAATCTTGGACGTGAAATGATCAAAGATGGAATTCTATGTAAAAAGAGTGAAAATGTGCGAAAAGATGCATGGAACACAAGGATTTGGTTTAGGATCGAAGCTATCAAAGATCGGTAAAGTTGCAAGAAGAATTTTGAATAAAAACATAATTCACGGTCGTGACACCCATTCGTGCTCGTGACTTATTATTCTTCAAAATAAAAAGTTATCAACTATTAAGTCACAATCATGACATGTAATTCACGGTCGTGACTTGTGACGGTTATTGGTCAATTCTTCTTAACTACCAACTACCGGATAAAAACGATCAACCGCCATCAACCGCCATTAACTACCTATGAAAAGACACCTTTTAGAAGTCAACCAATCATGAAAAGGCACCTTTCCATTGTGGATAAAGATAAGACTTTGCATCCAATCATAATGAAGTTATGCAACTCTTCGTCGATGGACACGACTCTTCGTTTGGATACACGCAACCCTTCACACTCTATAAATATGGTTCAAACTTAACCAATTTTTTTAGATGTGTGATAGACGTGTGTGTATAGATAGAGAGTAGAAATTATCTAGATTTCACTAAGTTCAAAGTGATTCGATACTTATTTCGATCATTAGATTTCTTCAAAAATTCGAGCGATTGTTGTATGAGTGTAATTGCAAAGCACTTATCAATAAAATTTTTTGTTCTTTAACATTCATTTATTGGATATTCATACAGAATAGCATTCTAGCAGAGGTTCTGTACGAGTCGAGGCCGGATTTAAAGTAGACGCAAAAATTGCGGGAATCGACGACTTTCACTAAAGAGTGGATATGATTTGATCAACTTTAGCTTTCACTTGCACACCTTACAACTTTACTTTATTTCCTGCTTATACTTTCTATTTTGAAGTTTATGATATGTCTATGTGTCATAATGAGTATTTCGTTTTGCGTCATTTATATTAATCAAGTTATATACTTTCGAGTTAACTTTAAGAGTGATTTCGGGGTTAATAAGATTGTATATAACGCTATTTAGTGAGCCAACATTTTTCGAGTTGTAACTTGCTAAATATGGCTATGTGAGAGTGACCCGTACTAAGCATAGTATTAATGTTATCCAAGTTTTATAAGTGTCATAATTCGTTTACCCTAGATTTAGAAAAGTTATTTCATGTGTTGTTCCGGGTGAATTATTGAATATTTGGGCGTTTAGAACCGTATTTGTTAAAGCTATCTAGTGTTTAAAATATTCTTGATAACTTTGCATGTTTTTCGCTACTATACTTGTTCTTAGGGAATATCTATATAATTTGCACCTTTTCTAATCTATACATGCATCTATCCATTCATCTATCTACTAATCCAACCCTCCAATATAAATTATCTTATTTTCTTTTGTTCCATAACTCTAGTTGGACCTTAGAACCGAATTTCTTCCCTGTGGGATCGATATCTTTTAAAACTACATCGAAACTGTATACTTGCAGTGGTCACCATTATTCTGTTTTGATAAGTGGTACTGACAACACCTGTTCGTATTTTGAACTTTTATCTTATCGGTAGAGAAGTGGGGAACAAGGTTTTTGGCTTCGTTATACAATATAAGCCTTCAGAATTATTAGAGTCAAAACCTTGCGATCAAGTTTTTAGTGCCATTGCAGGGGAAGGCAAGTGCGTTCTAGAGATCAAATTAACGGAGAATGGGCAATTATATTTTAGTTGTCAATAGATATATTTATTTTTGTTTTTGTTTTTGATTTTAATATTTATATTTTGTTATTAACATATTTTTATTGCTTATTCATTGAGTTTTCTTTCTAGCATGTGCATGCCAAGTACACGTAGTTCGGGAGAAAGTTTGGCATCTTTCGAATCAGAAATAGAACAATTTGGTAAGAGAAGGAAACGAAGAAATAAGAGACAAAGAAGAAGGATGGCTGAAGAAGACCAACCACAGAATGTGGATCAACCACAACCAAGGCTCATGGATTATGTCATTCCGACCATCAATGGTAACAATCAAGGAATTGCTAGACCACCAATTGCAGCAAATCAGTTTGAAATCAAGCCAACATTACTTCAAATGATTAGTAATAATGTGCAATATTATGGTCTACCCAATGAAAATCTAAATGCTCACATTGCAAACTTTCTAGAAGTATGTGATACTTTCAAAATGCCCAATGTTCTTGATGAAGTAGTTAAACTTCACTTGTTTCCATTTACACTTTGTGATAAAGTGAAAGTTTGGTTAAATTCATTACCTCCAAATTCAATCACCACTTGGAATCAATTAGCCCAAGCCTTTCTGACTAAATACTTTCCTTTAGCCAAAATCGCAAGACTCATTAAAGAAATCACTTCCTTTACTCAAAAAGATAGTGAATCCTTATACGAA
>CATIWQ010163252.1:0-12549 GCA_949673415.1 Euphorbia schlechtendalii | reverse complement strand
GCCAAGAATCGATACAATATTATGATTAATTGAAGAAAATATTTAGAATAGAAATGAAGTTTTGAAGAGACGAAGAACATATATTAGGGATTTTGAATGGTAAGAATTAGAATGTTATGGATTTTTTTATTCATTTTCTATTCCACCAACATACTTCATGTGCGTGTATTTTGATGGTCATCCACGTAGCAAGCCAGGTTAGCACAAGGGAGTAAAATGACGCGTTTCAGACAAGTACAGGAGGGTATTTGTCACATTTCAAAATTCAGGGTGGCAACAACCCTTTTTGGACAAGTTAGGGGGGGTGTAGATGCATTAAGCCTTTGTAAGAATGAACTCAAGTATTGATGGGTTTGTTTGTTGAGGGATATGCATTTTGTTTCAACGAGTTGTAAGATTCCAATGTGTTTTATTTAAGTGGTTTGTGAGATTTCAATGTGTTTTCTTGCAATCTTTTGTGAAATTTCATTGTACATTTTTATGGTTTGTTAGATTTCAATGTGTTTTCTTCCAATCGTTTGTGAGATTCCAATGTGTTTAGTTCTAGTGGTTAAAAGTAAATATCATTTTCTTGTATTATTTGTGATTTTTTTTTTTTTTTTTTCGACATTTATTCTTTGTGCCATTCAGGGCTTTTGTGGATGAAATGAGTGTGGAAGAAAGAACCATGGTAAGAGGGCCTATGAGTTGGGGACTTTTGCCAGTGTGCTCAAACTCGTACATGCAACTCATTAAAGAACTTCATCCATTATCTCATCGCACCATGTGTGCTTTTCTTTCTTCTCTCGCAGCTTTTCTATTTTAGTTGATCCTTGCATTCAAAGGATTAAATATATATGAATGCTCATGTCCATAACGTTGTGAACATAAAGTTATTATTAATCTTATTGAAAACATATGAAGTAAAAGAGAAGTGAAGGTATCAAACCTTAACCCGGTATGCCACTGCGGAGGAGGCACTCTGATCAGGCTTGATGAAGCTTATATATGCTCTAATGTTGAAAAATGCAGGCTGTCCAATACAATTTATCTCACTTTCTATTACCAAACACAAGAATATATAGGCAAGAGTTGGATGGTAAAAAGCAAAGCTAGGAGGTACCTTTTCACTGCCCAAGGCTGGATTGCCCGTAATCTGTGAGATTGAGACTCTATCAAGGTAGAAAGACATAACTCCACTCTTAATTGAAGGGCTTAAACTAGCACCAACAGAGGCAGGCCATTGAAGTCTCTTTACCTTCAGAAACATAACTTAACGCATATAGAAACACGTTCAATTAAAAGAAAACAAAATTTCGCCATGGTTATATCAGTAGCAACTTACCAGCTTCTCAGCTTCTTGGATTCGGGTGTATCTGGATTGATTTGCACCATGCTTGAAGAACATAGAAAATAACCATCACATATTAGGACCAGCTATCAAAATTTTATTTATATTTTTAGTTAATGATGATAATTTGAAAATTAAAGATAATAATGAACAAGAACCGAATTAGTTAGTACTTAGAGGAATAGATAAACTTACAGTAATGCATTAGCGTTAATTAAGAGATGGAGAGGAGTTTCTCCTTTTTGTTTGAAAGAGTGACTAGTTCTTCCAATTAATATCGGCATATGCTGCATCAATATCAGGAGTCTATTCATTCAGTTTGTTTGTAATATCGCAAGCAATCTACAATAAGACCAAATGAAATATGTCTCAGCGTTTATGCTTATAAAGATAAGGAAAGAAAGTTACCTTGAGTAGTGAGAGTTGAAGTATAGGTCCAAGATTTCTTTGTTGAAGATCTTTGCGATTCAGTTTGGGCGTTGGCCACAAGTTGGGCACAAAATGTAAATAATCACAAAAAGGAACAAAATATGGTTTTTAAGACATAAACAACAAAGAGAATGAGGTGAAAACCTTGTCATAAGATGAGTAATCGATCTACCTTTTGATCATTTACTCAAAATGTAACTAGATTACGTATATCACCACCTAGGAAGCACGGAAACTTCATTGACGTGCCGTTTTCGCATTTCCCATCCGTTTCGGAAATGGAAACCTTAGGAAACCCCTACGAAACGTTTCGGGGCCGTTTCTACAATTAAAGAAAGTAGGAAACTCATTTCTTGAAATCTGGAAACCATTTCCTAGCAATTCCTCATATCGAAAAATCCAAATTTGATTCATTTCTAAAACTAAACTTTCTAATCTATTCAAACTATTAAGACTTTAAAACCCCGATTCATTATTAAATAATAATAATAATAATATCCATATATTATAGAAAAAACTTGTTTTATTCCATTTTATATACTTATATCATTATGATTTATCAAATATAATACAATATTCAGACTTCATGAAATCTTATTTTCTTCAATAACTATATTTACTATTGTTTAATGTTTTGAAATAGTTATTATTCATAGTAGATTTGCTTTATAATCAACAAATTTATTTTAAAAATATTTGTTTTTTTAGTGTTTTATATAAGAATGAAATAATATATATGAAATTTTATAGTTTTTATATTTATAAATATACCCCTACATTTTTACCCCTACATTTTTATTATTTACGCGTTTTCCCATAGTTTCCGAACCTATAATTTTTAGAAATAACATTTCCCTGTTTCCGTTTCCGTTTCCGTGTTGGTTTCCGTTTCCGTTTCCGTTTCCGTTTCTATACTACATAGATCACCACAAACATGGCGATTTCTGCCATCAACGTTCTTCTTGTGGTGTATATTTCTGCCTAGCTTGCTTCACTTGTTTGACGTAGCTGATTTACAATCCTTTTAAGATAGGATGAGCCAATACCAACAATCACGAAAACTAAATACAAAAAAAGACTGGTAACACATAAAAATTAATGGCCTTTACTTTAATCAAGTTAGCAATTTCAAAACCTAATTCAGGAAACTATCAATTGATTCTAAAAACCGATAAATTTAAAAGAAAACCCCCAAATTGATGTCCAATCTCTATAATAACTCATTAGCGGATGGAGTTGAAAAAAAAATCATATTAATCTGAACAAAACCCCAAATTATACACTAACTAGTTAGTGGAGATCAATCCAAACAGACGCAAACAAAGAGATGAAAGTCAGAAACAATACCTCTAGCTTGTTTAGGAACTCTGAATCTAGATTGTTGCAGATGATACATTCGATTGAATAAACAGATTCACTTGTCTTGAATCTTCACTTTCTGAACATAGTTAGCAATACTCATTGTGTCTTGTTTGTTTTTTACAATTTTAAATTTTTGTCTTATTTTTTCTTCAACTCTTTTTCTATAACTTTATCTATGTATATGAGGCTTGTAGTTGATTGTTGTTTTTCAGTTAGAATCGGTATGAATGAATTTAGTTGTAGATGAGTCTGTTGTTCAAAACCAAAATCTAAGAAGGAAATATGCGTAATATTTCAATGGGTTGTGAGATTTCAATGTGTTTTGTTTCAATAGTTTAAGAGATTACAATGTGTTTTATTTCAATAGATTGTAAGATTTCAATATGTTTTGTTTCAATGTGTTTTCTAAGGGCTGCTCATGGGAAATATTACTTTGATGTTAGTATTATGATTTGTGATCTTTGTTTATTTTTAGGTTGACAAATTTGTTTATGACATCTTTTCTTTTAGCTAGGGACTTTTGCCTGTGCGCTCATCCTCGTACATTACTGCTCGTTGAAGAACTTAATCCATTATCTCAGCGCACCATGTGTGCTTTCCTCCAATATTCTCTCGCGGTTTTTTATTTCCATTGAACCTTGCATTAATAGAATTAAATATATGAATGTTCATTGACTGTAACATAGAGAACTCGCGAGTATTATTAATTTTATTGAAATATATGAATTAAGAGAGAAGCGAAGGGATCAAACCTAACCCCAGAATGGCTACTTGGACACAAACTTGAAGATGTTAAAGAACGTGTCAAAATTTGGAGGACTCAACTTTCTTGATGCTTCCTGTAAACATATGCATGTTCTTGATGTCATTTAACAATTTTTGTCAAATATATTCTTTATGGACAATATCATTACATTTTTCTAAAATTACTTTACAAGTATACTTGTTAATGAATAATTATAATAAAAGAAACGAAATTGACATGTAAATTAAGTAGTTACTAACTAGTCGGATGTCTGCATTCCTAGCAAATCTGCAATTTCTACTCCAACACTCTGCTGATAAAATAATTTTTATACAAATATTAGCAGAATTAGATATAAGAAATCATGTTTAAGGTAGATATAAATACCCACGCAATAGCAAGAAACTGGTTCATATCTAGTAATTCTCTGGAGAACATTGGTTTTTATTGGATGCTTGAACTGGATAGGCATCATCAGGCTCCTATCGTATCCACCGGCGGCTTTAGATCATCAATAAAAATGTCTTCGGAATTTTGATTACAAGTTTCATTAACAATGATAACTAAGAATTAAGATAATGATAAAAAAAAGTAGTGAAAAAGTTATTTAGTACTTGCGAGGTGAGTTAGTTCCTAAGTAATGGGAGATAAGTTTCTCGTATGTGGTTGAAAGAGTTTACTAAATCTTCAAATCCTTATTGAAAACTGCAGCATCAATATCGCAAGCAATTTACAATAACACCATTGAAGACAAACGGTGAAAGAAAGTTACCTTGCTCTGAGTAGTGAGAGTTGAAGTAGCAAGAAAGGAGCAAAAAAATACATTTTAGACATATACAACAATGAGAATGAGGAGAAAACTTTGTCATAGGATGACAAACTGATCCGCCTTTTTGATCATTTACTCGAAATTTAACCAGACTACCAATATCACCAAGGACATTGCGGTTTCCGCCTACACCCGCTTGATATAGTTGATTAACAATCTATTAAGATAAAAGGAACAAAATAACAATAATCATGGTAACTAAATACAACAAAGACTACACATAAATTCATTTGCCTTTATTTTTTAATCAAGTTGACAATTTAAAAATCCAAAAACAGGAAACCATTGATTGACACCAAACACGGATCAAATTTCAAAGAGAATCCAACAATTGATTTCCACTGATAAGTGGATGCACTTATTTAAAGAAATCAAACAAATTTGAACACAACCCCAAATTATAGATGTCAATTCCAAATTATAGTTTTATTGATTCACTTGTCTTAAATCTTCGTTCTCTAAATGCAATTGGCAAATAACCTTCTTTCATAAACAAAACTCATTCTCCAAGTTCTTTTGAATAAAACCAGGCGGGTAGTTTTCGAAGGAGAAGAACAAGTGCTTTTACTTTATCTTTTTCAACTTTTTTTCACAATCAAGTTTGCTTTTATAGTTTGAATTTCTCTATATTTTGTTTTTCTTCCATGTTCTTTTACTATTACTTTGGGTTTATGTATGTATGAATATGCTACTCGTAACTGATATAGGTTTTTCAGTTAGAAATTTATGAATGAACTGAGAGAGGAATATATGCGTTTTGTTTCAGTGAGTTTTGAGATTCCAATGTGTTTTGTTTAAGTGGTTTGTTAGATTTCAATGTGTATTCTTTCAATCGTTTGTGAGTTTTTCAATGGGTTGTATGATTTCAATGTGTTTTGTTTCAATTTCTTTAGCTCTAATGGTTCAAGGTAAATATCATTTTGTTGTTCTCTCTATTACTTGTGATCTTTGTACTTTTATAAATAAAATAAATTCCAAATATTTTAGAGCATTATGTTTTAAAATTATTTAATGTGAGATTAAGATTTAGGATCCGCTTAGAATTATTGTCAGAATTGTTATCACGAAAAGCTCAACTTACAAATTTTTAATAGAACAACATATTTTAACATTGGACAAAAGATTTTGATTCTTACTACTAATTAATTAAAAATTGTTTGCTATTAATTTCCAAAACTTTTCGAAACAGTAGCTTAAAAAAAGATTGAAAATTAAACTTTTTAAAAAATCAATTTAAAAAGGCAATTCCAAAATGACCCTTAACTGAATGATATGTTTAAAATTGTAGCAGACAATGGTATATTTCGGTATGGAATATTATGGTATACATCTAATACAGCCAATGCTACATGACCACTGCTTTGGTAAAAACTTTAGTAGTATACATTATACTACTGTGGTCAGAGTGGTAAGCTACTATTACAATAATGGTATAAATTCAGTATACATAATGGTGAAATTAAGAAAATGTTATATAACCATCATTTTGATATAAAATCATATTATTTAATGATTGCATGCTTTCGACGTGAGATAATCCCAACATCTCAGACATTTTTTTTTTCTAAATATCAATAGATTCATATATTACCATTGACTTTTCTGAAACTACTTATGGCTACAGCTTTTCTACTCTTCTTTTTTTCATGCCTCTTCTCAACACCAACAACATCTGCACCACCCTTTCTCTTCAAGATTTTTAATTTGAGCCTCTTTAGAACTCTTGTATTGGTAAAGACTCTTGAGATCCAAGGATCTCGATTTCTTAGGAATTTTCGCTTCATGAGAACTCCCTATTCTATTTTCCATCAACAATGCCTCGATTCAAATACCAAAACACTATGGGCTCGTTTGTTTCCAGGAAAATATTTTCCGAATTTTCCTGCGTTTATTTAATTTGGAAAATAAGTCAAAGGAAAATATTGTGCAAATCAACATGAAAATATAGTGTAAATAATGGAAAATGTTTTCCAAAAAAAGATGAGAAAACATTTTCCCTTACTTTCCTACTTCACATCCTCCACTATTACCATATTCACTTCTTCCACCCACACCTACATATTCATCACTATTTCCATCCTGCTACCGCCACCTCCTCCACCCACCGTCGCCACCACCTCCACCCGGACACCACCACTTCCTTCATTTCCAGGATCACCATTTCTTCCACCCACATCAACACATCCTATTATCTCCATCACGACCACCACCACCTCCTTCATTCGCCGCCGCCGCCACCACCACCACCACCACTCCCTTCACCAGCACATCCACTTCTTCCTCAAACACAGCTACTGTCACCACCACCATCTCATCCACCCCGCAGCCACCACCACTTCCTCTACCTATTACCACCACTTCCTCCACTCCTCCATCACAACTACCTCCACAGTCACCACCAAATATCTCCTCCATCTACATTTATTTTTATATAAAAATGTGATTCATACTTAATATAATATAATTTTTATATAATAATTATTATGCTGTATTTCACATTTTTTACTATGTATATATAAGTTACATTAGGATTTTGTATATTTAAATTTGTGGTTGGAAAATATTTTTTAGAATGGTAAATAAACATCAAAAAATATTTTACAGTGATGTAGCCAAACATAAGAAAATATTTCATTTTCCTGCATAATATTTTCCCTTGTATAACATTTTCCTTTGCACAATATTTTCCTGCAAACAAACGAGGCATAAATCCCCAATTTTCAAATGCCATCACACATTTTCAGATCTGCACCAGGATCGAAACACACTGAAACTCCAAAATATCGAAGGAAGAGTGATGATCACATGCAGGAGACATGAATTAGAGCTAGAAATAGCGAATTCCAATTGCAAATTAATCGATTTAGCAGTTTAACTTTCGGATATATAATTTCTTAATTTTCAGAATTTTTTCTTTTTTTTAACCTTGAGAGACGGAGGAGAGCTAGGGTTTTTATAGCTTGAGTGAGCATACAAGTGGGGTTGAGCTCATCTAACACAAAACCAATTGGCTTGTGTTAAGGTCAAATCTATTCCACTTATATGATGCTCATTATTCATGTTTATTACCTATGTGGGATAATCCCAAAATATCTCCAACAACGTGTTATCTACGGGCTCCTGAGTAATAGTTTCGGGTGTTATACAGTTTGTAATTAACATACTAATATTAATAAACGAGGGGAAGATAACATATATACTTTGTAGTTTGGTAGTAAGCGCATAAACGGAAGTGGGTTCCAAATCTTCAACGTGTGTTCAAACTGTAGAGAATCTGTAGGCCGAGAGAGTGTCAAGCTCGATAGATTGAGTGAGCATACAAGTGGGGTTGAGCCCATCTAACACAAAACTAACTGGCTTGTGTTAAGGCTCAATCTACTCCACTTATATGCTTCTCCTTATTCATGTTTGTTACCGATAAAAGGATAATCTCAACATCTCCAACACTCCCCCTCAAGTGCAACTAAGCCTAGACCAGTTGCCACTTGCCAAACATTCCTTGGTCTATCTTCTCGGAGGTTCAAGGTTATCAACAGGTCTAGTCTTTCCGCTAGCCCAAACTCTACCAAGACTTTTAACACGAACCAAGATTTCGACTGTCAGGCCTTCTTCTCGCTCTAATACCATGTAAAGAATCCGTGGACCGAGAGAGTGTCAGACTTGATGGCTTAAGTGAAGATACAAATGGGGTTGAGCCCATCTAACACAAAACTAATCGGCTTGTGTTAAGGCTCAATCTACTCCACTTATATGCTACTCATTATTCATGTTTATTAACGATATGGGATAATCCCAACTTTTCCAACATCTCATGACATGGTATCATACCCAGCTTAGACCTAAAGATCGAGGGTTCGAATCCTGCTAGCTCCATTTGTTGAAATAAATTGACACATAGAAGAATGGGTCTGTGTTGTACCTGCTTCAAGCCCAATGGGCATTCACGTGCGGGGGAGTGTGAGGAATAATATAAATATTACGATTGAACCTTACCTATCTGCTTGACTTTTTGTGTCAAACGGTTCCATAACGCAAACTATGGGGACCTCTTTTCAGGTTTCTAGCATTTTTTCTTACATTTTCTCATTATTCTTATTTTTTTTATCTTTTCTCATCTTCTTACTGTTATTTTTCATTTTTCTATTTAAATATTATCTAATAATAAAAAACCTAATTATCTTACTTTTAGTTTTATGAATACATTAAATAATTAAAATTAATTAAATAAATATAAGTAATTCAAAATATTTTTCTCATTTTTCTTACTCTTTCTCTATACCTTTTCTCATTTTCTTACATTTTTTTCATGTTTCTACTTACATATTACCTATTTTAATTAAAGATTTGATTCCTTCACTTATGTTTTCTTGAACACTTCACATAATCAATTATAACTAAAGAAACGTGATTCTTAAAGTGACAGTTTAATTATGTTTTATTTTATATATTTCTACATTTATATTTTAATCATATATATTTATAAAAAAAATGGTCGCATACTACCATTTTAACGTTGTGCGTTTATCTACTAGATTAAATTCGTTGTTTTAAAAGATTTAAAACTAAAAGATGTTTTGCAAATTATGCTAAGAACTTTATAAATATTGATTTATTTTATAATATAATAAAAATATGTGTGCTTAAAGAAATAGTATCATCAAGAGAATGTATTGATTCATTCATAAATTAAAATTTCTTATCCATCAAATTTTAGAATTGATTGACCAAATATTCGTGAGGAACAATTAGTTTGAAGATAATATTTTCAACATGTAATAATGCTTTAAATATTTATATACAAAAAATTTACTGAAATTTTCTTTTATTAACAGAATATTATGATAGTAATTTGTTATTATTTTGTTGATAACATGTACATAATTAGTGAAATTCATGGCATAATACGTCAATAGATTTTCTAATAATAATTTTATTGCAAAGTTGTTTGATTTTTTTCGTAATGACAATCTGGGTAGTTTAAATTATAAATTGTGATTATTTCAATACGAGGGTCTAGTTTTTATTTTTCGTTCAGACCTCGTAAATTTCCGGGACAGCCATACAAAGAAGATATTAACTAAGGAAGTAAATTTAACAAGAGAGCAGTTGTTAGGATATCCAGGTTGACCAGTGATGGTGGTACGTTTGCTCGGCCAAAAAGTAATACTCCCTCCGTCTACTAAATATTATCGTTTTAAAGGGATTTCGTTGTCTTTTTTTTATTGTCATTTTATATTTCCAAGATGTTTTTTTTTTCAAGTTTTTCATTCCTACCCCTATTAATTTGTTCAACTTCCAAGATAATTAATCCTAATCTCCAATAACAAGAGACAACTATAAGTTAAATTGTTTTTATTGAACATATTAATAAAGTCTTGAAAATTGAATAGGATATTCATGAAAGGGTAAACTAGTAAATCATCTCATTCGGTTAGTTGTTATCTTGAAAACTGTGAATTAGTTAAAATGACAATATTTAGTAGACGGAGGGAGTAAATTATTTTCTATAATTGTTTTACTAAGAACATCTTTAGTAGCTTGTCTATTTCACAAATTATCTTCACACATTGGAAGGAATAGACAATCAATTTGAAAATGCATCCTTGTAGCTTATCTAGCCCATCTTCCCTATATGATGTGGCATCTATGTGTCATCATTAATTGTAAACGATGTCTATTTAACTGTCTATATATAAACAATCAAATAAGCATTGTCTACGATAAATACAATTTAAAATGGAATAGACAATCTACTATTCTTATTTTATGAATAGACATTGTCTATTTTTAAGAATACTGTCATATTATAAAAAACAACTTCTATTCCACATAACACCTAGACTTGGAATTTACAAGCTACTAAAGATGCTCTAATACAGTTCCATCACTTCTTGAACCAGGTTGCTGTCAATACATTATTTAAATTCTTGTTTAGCTACTTTAAACTGATTGTAATCTAAAAGTAGTAAATAAGTACTTGGAAAAAAAATGTTAATTTACCGATTGTAATCAATATAATGAATTTAAATTGAATTGAGAAATTTAATTTATCAAAGGAGCAGTTGTTAGGACAAGTTCGGCAGCTACATATGCATTTTACTTAAAAAGTAACATATGGTGAGATCTAAACTCTACCAATACATATATTAAAATTTGTTGTAGTAAGTGTCCTTTGAATGTTGGTAATACTACTGTACCAGCCCATATCCACTAAATAATAAGAAGCCCACTAACTCTGTATAAAAAGACTCGTGCCATAGAACTAAGGAAAATTATCAAGGATGAGCTTGATTTGGTTTTCTAATTTCAGGCCAATTGTTTCCTATTTACTAAAAAGACTTTTGATATTTCATAATACAAAGCATACGGCCCATCTTGTTTCTTTTCCTCGTAATCACATTCTTGCAATTTCAATTTTCTCTCTCACGTTCTCTTTCTCAAGAACTCATTTGGTTGTTCCTCCCCTCCTCTCCTCTTTCTCACGTTCCTTTCACAATTGAAGCTCCTTTGCCAGCACTAGAAAAGTCATCGGGATCACCGAGATTACGTTTCTAATACTCATGGTGCCTATTATTATCGAGATGGATCGCGAGTAGCAGTTCAATTTGCTCAGATTCAGCAACAAAATCTCCTTGGAACTCCTCTTGTTTTCCTTCTACAAAGGGGTTTTTTTAGGTTAGAGTTTCTATGAGTTTGGATTTTTTATCAATTGATTGTAATGTTGATTAGGGTTTTGAGATTCAGTGGATGATTGTTGTCTTCATCCCCAATTTTGTTAAGGTACTAATTACAATTATGAAGTGGATTTTATTCACTTTCACCAAATCTCTAAGAAAAGCTAATATGTGATTGTTTGGTTGGTTTATTATTGATGTGTAAAAGATCAGAGAGAGTTGTGTATGAAGGAATCCTTGATGGAAGAAAAGTAGCTGTGAAAAAACCAATCTTGTCTATTTCTGAAGATATTGATAAATTTCATAAGGACCTGCAACTCTTATGCTAAGTTTCTTTACAAATATCTTTTGATTGTGTTTTTCTTTTACTTAGACATCATTTTCACATCCAGATAATTTTTAGAGATTACAAGATCTTTTCATTTGATCAAAGACATGAACTGGAATGGCCTCAAATATTTTTTCTTGCATTCTAGTTACAGGTGCAGCAGGGATACATCACACACTTACTATTTGATCTTTGTTCAATCTATTGTAGATTTTGTTCCGATAATTGAGGATTTTAATGTTTAGTTTAATATTAGTAAGAATTGACAGTGTTTTTATTTAATGGATAAGGATTATGTCTTTGGGTTTTGTTTATGTTTGTCGCTTATTATATTGATGGTTCATTTTCCACTGATTTTGTTGTTAGTTTGAACTAGAAATGGATAATTTTAAGCAGAATAAAGAACATAATGACCGTGAGTTCTGCAGGAAAAGAATGCTACTTTATAACCGTGAAAAGAAAGTGCGAGTAACAAAAAAATCTGGTAACCTAGCCAAAGTGTTGATTGTCCAGCTCAACTTTAGTTAGAAATTGGAGTGTTGCTGATGTTGAGGACCAACTTAAGACTGTGTCAAATTGTGAATATCTATGAAACTTTGAAGATGAATCATTGCCTTTTTATATTATCGATGCTTGTGAGGAGAGCTTTGAAGCTAACATGGGAATCCTTTATCTTTTTGGAAGTACACAACTCCTGCCTATAGAGCTCCTGAGGTTGAAAGAAAATCAATACATTGTATATGAATGCTATAAGTAAATTAAAGAAAACATCAATGTTATATGTATATTATATACCTGTTATATATTTGATATATGTCTATTATATATGTGTTATAATAATATCGTTAACAA
>CATIWQ010163182.1:0-22241 GCA_949673415.1 Euphorbia schlechtendalii | reverse complement strand
GCTTGAATATTCTACTCCTTGGAGACTAGAGAACATGTCTAGCATCTTTCAGGTTTGTCATCATGTTGGACATAGCACGAAGATGAGACTTCATTGAATGATGTGGCTTCTGCTTATAGGTGTCGAACATTATTGTCATTGCCCAGAATTTGGACACACTTATAGCTCCATACCTAACTATGATGGCATTCCACATTGCCATTCCAGTCTCATGTTCTTGAAATTCCTTAGCAAGATCATCATCCATAGCACTTTGCAGAATGATACGAGCTCTTAAATTTTTCTTCTTCCATGTAAGGAACAAATCCATATCCAGCTTGTGTTGTATAGTATCCCCTGCTTCGGGTTCATCAATTACAATACCCAATGTATCGAGGACATCTCCTTCCTCCAGCACATACTATATTTTTCATGTTCCATGTTTCAAAGTAATTTCCATTAAGTTTCGAATCATTGTTAAGTTCAGCAACAATTGATTTTGATGCACTTGCCAATATGGATACTTGAAATCTATAACGGTAAGACGAGAAAAAAAAAGTTAAGAATTAGGTATTATTATGACCAATAGTGTGTATTAATTACTATTTACTTTGGAACAAATTATCCTAGAAATAAAAAATATTAACGCTGGTCTTGAAAAAGATACGGATATCTCATCATCAACTAGATGTTAGCACTTATATTTCTCAATTTGTTCTTTAGTTTGTAGTAATTTCATTGTTTAATTGTATTATATAGTTCTTTTAACTATAAGGTTAATATAAATGCACTTTGGACCTATTGTCGCTAATTAGTTCAATAACTAATGGCATTTAATAGGATAAAATTTGTATAAGTATATTATTATATCTACTGGTATTATAAGGTTCACTTTCATCCTAAAAGTTTTATGTAATGATTTAAATATATTAAATTTATTATATTTCTTTTAAAAATAAATAAATAAACACAGATAAACATCATATAAAACATAATCCCAGCTATAATATATATAAAAAATTTATCAATAAGTATACAATCAATTGATACAACACATAATGCAACCATTACAATCACATATTGTTTATTCCCCATTATTGCACTCAATAAGTTTATAAAAAGTTACGTCTAACTGGAATTGATTCACGCACTAAGTGCCACAATTCCACAAATGACAAAGTATTCTTAGCACTGCTTCTTACTCGAACCATCTTAGTCATACTTCTAAGGACTATAGTTCTTTCCTCTGATCGAACCAGACGATTCTTGAACAAATAACTCATAAAAAACCTTATTGTCGTTCTATAATTTTCATATTGCTCGTTCAAACGAAAAGGACAACAATTCTTGGAGAGGCCTCTGATTTAAAGAGTTATACATACATGTATAGAGTGCCTTTTGGTTTAGTCCTAATTTAAAACCACCCACCAACCCATATACATTCTTGCATCATTCTATGCAAATTTATTATATGGTTTACAAGTGCATCTATGTCTCTATTTGTAGAAAACTAATGTTCCCTTACACTCTTCATCCTATCTTGGACTCTTTTCCAATCACTAGGTGTTTTAGGATGGTATGGAGTTTGCATTATGATAACTATCTAAAAAAAAGTAGAAAATTGTTAATTATTACATAAATAATCAACATGTAACACATTGCAAAAATATGTTAAGTATGAAATAAAAAACCAAATAAAATACATGTAATAATTAAATATTACTTACATCATTAACAAGTGAGTTTAATGGTTTTATTCTAATTAATTAATATAAACAACAAATATTTATGTACATTAGAATATTATCATAATTATTCAACAAATGAAAAATTTTTGGAATTTTTTTGTAGGTTCAAAAAATGATCATCAACATATAAAAATATTAATAAAAATCAGAAACAATTTTTATAGTAATTTTTATGAATATATTTACCCAAAATAAATTGAAAAAGAAACCTTCTGATACTTAAAAAATTCTGGAAAAATTAGCATTAAATTTAAAAAATATGAAAATGGGGGGTGTAGAAAAAAAATTCGGAACGATACGACACTGTTTCGATGAAGATATCATGGAAAAACTAAACAGCCAACAAATTACGTGGCACCATCTGAATGGGCCACGGTCCAAAACCCACACCGGTCAAAACTAACGTTGACGATCAGTCATGGTCAGGCGCGTGACAAACACGCGTCGTCGTCGAGTAATCGCCACCGTGGCGTGTTTACTACACGTGCCACCGCTTCTGGCAGTTACCGGTAACCGGACTTCGGCCGTTGCATGACCAACACGCGCCGTGCATGGGTAACCACAACCAGAGGCGCGTGCACTCCACGTGCCGCCTTGCTGGCAGTTTCCGATCACCGAACTTCGATAGTTCAATTTATTTTTTTGTTTCGAGCTCGTTGGTGCAGTCCATTTTATGAAAAAATGAATAGAAGTTTACGTTTACACAAAACAACGTACAAAAATGAAACTTTTTCAGGCGAAAAACGATGTAAAAGCGACAAAAAATTAGCGATTGGTCAAGTTTTAAATGATTTCTAAACCAGAATTACAGAAATTTAGTGAGTTCAACCCTTGAAATGCAAAATTTCATCGATTTAAACTGTAAAAACACGTTTTTATCCCATTTTACACACTTGTTAATTGTTTTCATTCAAGTTAACGAAAACCGAATTCCGGAATCCGAAGTTCCGAAATTCCAAAATTTCTAACATTTCAAAAATGTCAGTAAACATGTCAAAATAATATCGAATTGACCTACTTTGATACCATTATTAGAATACGAAAGAAGTAAAAATGGATTCGTATCTTTTTCGATGCTCGGATTTGTGAGTTTGAATGCGAAGTCAAGAATGTATCACACACGATCGAATTACGAACTGTTAGTCACAACATCGACACGATTCGGTGAAGGATAATTGATATTTAATCAATTGGAAGAGAAAAATGGAATGAAATGAGAAATGAAAAAAGATTATTAATAATCTATATGATTACACGGGCAAAACCTACATATATAGGATTTGGAATTTGATTAATTCCCATCAAGTCCTTAGATTCTTGATTATTCTCAATTAAATCTTTAAGTTCTATAAATTTTCAATTTAGTCCAAATTACTAAATTGGATCGGATCTTTTGACCCGATTGACCCGGTCATGGGCAGACTGGTCATTCTAACAATACGTTATTGGTCTATTTTACTTTTATACAAGCACATTCGTAAGTTAATTTTTAGTATATGTGGTACGTTAAATTATTTTGATGGGTAAAAAAATTCTATATAATTTTAAATGATTTTTCAAAAAATGTGGGGTCCATGGACCCCACTTGTTAGAGTGTGGGATCGCCTCTGGATGCCACACCTTTTAGGATCGGATCGTTACAAATGATGTTATGTATTATTTAGTGTTAACAATTTTTCACGTGTATTACATGTTTGGTCTTGTGGAAAAATACTAGACATGCTTTTCAGGATATGTCGGGTTTGTTGTGGGTTTCTTTATTAGATTTTACTAAAAATATTAATTCAAATCCAATCCAACATGCACTTTAAAATTTTGATATTGGGCAGAGCTTGCGAGATTATTTCCAAGCTCAGCCACGTAAATACAAAATTATTCTTTTAATTTTTTTTGCTTTCGAGACCGATAATCCATCCCACTGACCTTCCAATTAATCTGAACTTGGTGAAGATTCTCAGTTCAGGGGCTAACTTCCAACTCAATTTTCTCCAAACCCATTCATTTGGTTCAAACCTTATGTGATGCTTAAGGAGTTAAGTTTCTTATCCAACTCAATTGACTTGTGGATGATTATTCTTTTAAATATGATAACAATTTGGAATCGGATATTGCAAAGACTCAATTAAGGGGACTCCCCCAACCTAGTTTTCTCCTTACTCATCCCAAAGATTTAAACCCTGGATGATGTTTAAGGAGTTGAGTTTTTCATCGATTTTTCTTCTTTCTAAACCTATTTTATCACTCTAATCTTAGATTCTATATTAGATGATGAACTTCACTCATTCAAATGCTTCATTCATAACCGATCTTTTTTTTTATCTTTAATGATCATCTTCGAGCAAACAACAAGCCTCCACTAGTTGAATGGTCTTGAACACAATAGAACCAACACAAAAGTTGTCCTTTGCATCAGTTCTTGCTGACTTACAAACTGATTCTACCTCTATCAAAGATAAGCAGGTTCAGTCTCGCATATATGATGTTGGTAGCGGTTATAAGGTTATGAAGATTCCTCAGGGTTTGTATGAGGAACAGATTAAGGAGTATAAGTTCTCATTTGTTGGAAGGTTACACTTAGCGAAGGACGATTTTCCTTGGAAACATGGAGATTTAAAGGGAAATTGGCAAATATGTGGGTGTCTCTCTCGGTTGGAAGCTCATCTCTTTAGACAATGGATACTATCATATAATTATGCCATAGGAGGAATTGATTACCAAGGTTTGGCACACAGGGAACTTAATGCTCAACCCGGGTATTATGAGGTTTTCAGCTTAGAAACCAAGATTTGATCCAGAAGCTGTTATTTCCACAATAGCACAAATTTGGGTATGTTTCTAAACTTGCTTTAGGAATCTTGGGAGAAGAGAATTTTATCAACTATTGCTAGGGGAATTGGAATTCCTCTTCGATTTGATAAAAACACTATTGAGGGTGAGTTTGGCCATTACGCTAGGGTCTTAATTGACATTGATTTGACAATCCAGTTGAAGGATCAGATTCCCATTGATACAAATTTGGAGAAATTGTGGATTTTTTTGTAATATGATAACATTCTAGCTTTATGTTTGATTTGCAAAGCTATTGGTTTGTAGAAAGAATGAGGGAACTCATTTTATTCCTAAAAAACCTGAAATGGTTGAGAAAAGAAGAGTCAGAAGTAAGCCATGACAACATGACTATGAGGAGGGGACGTGAATAGAAATTACGGTATCAAATGTTTTTCGTGCTCTGCAATAGATTTGGAAGATAATAAGAAACAGTCCACACTGGAACATGCGGGATCTGAAGTGGAAGGGGAATCAGATGACTCTGAGGAGAAAATGAAACATGATGAGGAGGAAACTAACACCAAGTTGTTGGGCTTGGATTCAGTTATCGTGAGCCTAACACTAACTGAAAAGAATTCGAAAGACTCAAAGGATGAGAACTTTGAGGTAGACTAGCGTAGTTTGGATTTGGTTGCTCACACCCCGTCAGTATAGGAATGAGTGGATAACTTTGAGGGGCTGAACTTAGACGTCTAGCTATTCAAAGAGAGAGTCGACACTCCTTTTGGCTCGAACATAAATGTTGGTGTTCACTCGAATACCAAGAGCAGTGATGTAAGCTGGGGTGATTTGACAGAGGAGGATGATTCTTAGGAACAGGTGAAGAGTAAGAAGAGAACTAGTCAGCGGAGTTTATCGTCGAATGCGCGTATGAGAGCTTTCAGGGACTCTATTATTGCTTCGGCTTCCAAAAGCATAGGATCTAGCTCTGCTGGAAGAGGGTCTACATGTAATATGAATGCGGATCATAATTCTCTTACAAGAGAGGAAGACAAAGTTATGC
Organism: Euphorbia schlechtendalii; assembly: GCA_949673415.1. Taxonomy (NCBI): domain Eukaryota; kingdom Viridiplantae; phylum Streptophyta; class Magnoliopsida; order Malpighiales; family Euphorbiaceae; genus Euphorbia; species Euphorbia schlechtendalii. The sequence goes on along the minus strand of CATIWQ010163182.1, from coordinate 16,682 downwards.
GAACCCCCACCTCTAGTTGGAAGTCGGTTTCGATCAAGAAAAGAAAAGTTCAACTATGGCAGCTAGAGAGCAAGCTCAGCATGCTTGTAAAAAACCAAACAAATATTCTCCTACATGAGGAATTTATTTATTTTTTTTTTATCCTTTGTGTTTCATTTATTTTCTTTTTTATTTTTTTAATCTATTTTTTATTTTTATTTTTTCTTTAATAAATTTTGAGTCGGACTTCCCAATCCCAACTTCATTACAAAGAAGTAACTGTTAAATGATTATTCTTTGCGATGGTTATTCAAAATCATACTTCCTCAAATTTTAAGATGTTGACTCTGTGTTTGGAACGAAATATTTCGAGTAAATAAAAAGAAATGAATTGTTTATTTAATTTAATTGATTATCTCACTTTAATTCTTTATTTTGCATCTTTACTTACATAAAGAATTCAATTGACATGTTTCAAAATTGTCTTTCTTCAATAAAAATTTTCAAGTCGTCAACCAAAAGTATAAATAATTTTTATATTACAGTTTTATAAAACTCACAATAAATTTATTAATAAATTATATATATAGTGCATACTAAAACGGACATAACATTAATGTTATTTTTTTAATAACTATTCCTAGTGAATTTTAGATTATAGTTTTCAAATGTCAAAAATAGGTAGAATAAAAAAACTATGTTCCCTTTTCGGCTTTTCCACTCAATATTCTGTTCATTTCATATTTAATGAAGTTCAATTCCAATAAATTTGGTTTATTTCGAGGGTGAGGCCTACATGAAGATAGTGAAACTAAACGAAATAAAATAACAGATTTGCTGAGTATGGTATTTGACGTCATGGGAATTGACATCTCTCTTCCATCTTCCATGCCAAATTTCTTCAGAATCTCCTTGGTATATTTGGATTGATTGATGAATATTCCATTTGAACTTTATTTAATTTGCAGACCAAGAAAGAAGGTTAATTCTCCCATCATAGACATCTTGAATTCATTCTTCATTTGAATACTAAATTCTTTGCATTTCTTTTTATCAGTGGCTCCGAAGATGATATCATCAACATAGATCTGAACAAGAAGTATGTCCTTGTTCTTTCTTCTGATAAATAATGTAGTGTCTGTCTTGCCTCTGATGTATCCTTTTGAGATAAGAAAACTTGTCAATCTCTCGTACCAAGCTCTGGGAGCTTGCTTCAGATCATATAGCGTTTTCTTCAACTTGTAGACATGGCATGGATGCTTTGAATCTTCAAAGCTAGGTGGTTGCTTGACATAAACTACCTTAGCATATGATATAACAAAACTAAACAATCACTTTGATTTGTACTCGCGATCCTCCTCAAGTTAGCAAAACTGCATGTGAGAGCTGCCTCAGGGTGAACTTCGTAGCTATGTATAACATGAAGTCCTCTTTTATGCATGATGTACACGTAAGTGCATGTGTAAAGCACAATTTTCCCTAAAACTACTATTTTCAAAATGAGGCGGCTCACATGTATACTTTTACCATGTCGAGGTGGCTTTTGGTTACACTTTGCCAAGTTGAGGCAGACCGGGGAGCAATTTCGCCAAGTTGAACAGGTTTGCTGGTGTAGGTTAAAAGTTGAAGAGGCAGTTGGTGGGAAGTGACAAATTGGGCCTATTGATGTATTAATTTGACAACTATACGATAAATCTCACAAACATCAAAGTATTGCAAACCAATTGTTAAACACATAGCAAATTTATTTCCTTCAAAATCATACCACTTTAAGGCATAATTAACAATCTTCAAAATTGTGAGAAATCAATTTTGCATGGAAAAAAATGAATTCAACTAAATCATCAGTGACATTTTCTTCCATCCTTGTGATTTTGATATGTGTAAGTGGAATCTAAAATTTCAAAACATCACACACATGTCATAATTTCAAATGTGTGAGCGAATTCAAACTCAATGATCATTGTAAAAAATATCCTCAATTGAATTCCTTGAAATATGTGCATTCCAAACCAGGGATAAGGCAAATAATACAATTGCAGCTCTTAATATTTTTTTTAAGTAAATTGCAACTCTTAATATGCTGCAAAGATGTGTTAGATAGTAAGAAAATGTCTGATAATGTATCTAAAATTATTTTTGCTAGGTCCTATAATACGAGCAAATTGGTAAAAATATTAAAATAAGAAGGGTGTAACTGATTATTTGAAAAGTATAGGTGCCAAATTAGAGAATAGTACAAGGGACAATATAGGATCAAAGCCAAAACTATCAAGTCTACTAACTAACAAATTATGCATCATGATACAATAAGATAGTACATATTATATCAGAGTTTGTTATTTACTTATAACTCACAATCTCAACTGCGGATGAAAAAAATTAATCCTCCATAAAATAAGTAATTCCAATTCAATTCAAGTTTCTTCATTTGAAGAATTCAATTTCCTCAAGTTAAGTTGAATCGTGAAACATGCAAAAACTCATAAAACTAGAAAATAGTGACACTTCAATATAAGAGTAACCAATTTACCAAGCCATTATTCAACTTTATAGGCAAAATAAGTACTAGGACTTTTATTTCGAACTTTATTTGTTATAAAACAACATCGAATTCATATCAATTCAAATGAAAAGAACAAAGTCTTAATTAGTGGTTGTCAATAAAAAAAATGTGGACAAAATGACTTCTGTGTTTTAGTTTTATTTTATGTGATATAAATATATCCTGAACAGCCTTCATGATTTCCGTTCAATTATCTAATTAAACCTTTTATTTAAGTAGAATGACACAACAAGTGAGCTTAAAGAAATTGTGATCAATCCGTATAATTTGACTCAAATGGATAACATAATGAATATGACAAATTAATGTATCTACAACTTGTTTAAAATGAACGATTGTAACCCTGAACTTTCAAATGTATCAAATACCCCCCTAAACTTATTTAAAATACATCAATTTGACCTCTCAATATCACATGCTAATTTCTGGTAAAAAAAAAAAAACTGAGAAATGACATTTTTGAAAAAAACCAATTTAATTTCAACAATAACAATAAGGTTAAAAAAACTAAAAAGTCAATTCTGCTTTCTATTTTTATTTGTTTAGGACAGTAACAGATTCACTCGTAGGTATGGTTTTCATGGCAAGGATTTTGGTGCAGCAAAATTGCTCTTATTAGTCAAACTTTGACTTTGACAGTATTCACGAGATCAAATTCCCACACCACACCTTACTGCCTCTCATTGTCACCCTCCTACTCAGTCAAATCACACTTTTCACACTTACTCCACTTTTTTCTTATTTTCTCAAATAAAAATCACATTATTTATTTTGTGTATTAAAAAGGAAGGAAATTGGTGCATTGTTGTGTTATACTGATCTTCCACTCTCAAGCACTTGAAGAAAAAAATATGTTGAGAAATAGTGATAAGAAGCAGCTTCCAAAGATTGAGGCCTGCCTTTTCCAACACTTTTTTCTTCTTTCTTTTCTGTTTCTTCTTTGACTTCCACTGATTTTTTATTCTGACGTTTTTCTTCGTTTCAGACACACTTTCTCAAAGTACATATCAATTGTGAAGGATGCAAGACAAAAGTCAGAAAACTCCTCAAAAAGATTGAAGGTAATAACATCATTCTTGGTATTATTTAAACCGTATTATGTTTGTGTAGTGTTTTCTGTGATTTGACGGCGTTATTGTAGGCGTTTACTCGGTTGAAATTGATCTAGAAAATCAGACGGTGGAAGTATCAGGATGTGTAGATTCTTCTGTTTTGATCAAGAAATTGGTGAAATCTGGCAAAAGGGCAGAGTTATTTTCTCCACTATCCAAATATTTGCTCAAACTAAAGCATCCTCAAATGAACCAAACTCAGTTTCTACCCAATGATTTCAATGCCCCAAATCACAGCATCTTCCCTTCCCCCTTTTTCAATCAAATTCAAGACACTGAAAATTTCCCGAACCCAAATATCAGAAATCCTCAGGATTTGATGTTAGCCAAAGGAATGAGAAATGTTCACATGGAAGAAGATGACTTTTATAGCAATGACATAAGCTCTGAAGATGAAATTATAGATCCTTCAAGAAACACTGGTTTTCTTGGATTTGGAAGGCGGGAATTCGATGAAATGCCGAATTATAAACATATGAACTTGAATCACAGGCAAGAAGAAAATGGCAATGGCAACATTATGGGTGGAATGTATGTGGCTCAGCCTCAAGTGATGGATCACACTTTTTCAATGCCTCCTCCATATCTTACTGGACTTAAGTTTCCTGCGAAATCTCCATCATACCCCTGGTGAATCACATAGATTAAGTTTTCGAGTAGAACAAAGCATTGAAGCATGGATTAATAGTTTTTAGTATTAGCATGTTCACAAAAACCTGAAATGTTTTCTCATTCTTGATAATATGTTATATGGATTTTACTTGTTTCCTATCTCAGTCACTTGTTCAACTTAAAAATCTTTAATTTTTCCATTCATATGGGACCAAAAAAATTAATGACAAGTGTTAACAGGATATAGTTACAGAAACAAGCAACACTCCAATCAAATTAAAGACAGAACAAAAAAGCCTTGTATTTCAAGTTCATCCCTGAGTAAGAAATCTCTAACAGACACCAATACAGAATTATATGTCCTAACTAAAACCACGAAAATCTATAGCATTGTATATCACAACTTTTTCTGCACTCGAAATGGCTAAAACCTCTAAAAGGCAACAATATCCTAACGTCTCCGTGCTTTTCTTCGTCTAGACTGCGATTTCTGCCAATTTTTCCTAGTAACAAGCTTACTTTTCGGTTTCAATTTCAACTCGGGCGAGAATTTATAATTCGGATCTCTCATTCTCGCTTGAATATCCTTGAAAAACTCCATGTTCAATTTTTTAGGCCCTCCTTGTCTAAGTTCCTCATACTCTGGCCCCGAAATGATATTTTCAAACGCTCCTATTAGAATATCGACATCGCTCATCACTTCCCACACATTAACATAACGTCCATCTGGACCTTTCTTCAGCTTCTTTAAAGCATTCTCGACTGCAACTTTCCTAGCTTGCTTTCCAGGAGACAACTCTTCAGGTTTGTTTTCTTCTTTCAAAAGTTCCGAGATTGAGCGGTACTTGGGTTTTTCCTCGAATTCAAACACTTTGTCGATGTATTTATCGCTAGCTTCGTTTGGGTAAGCTTCGGTAGGGATATCATCGTCGTCGTCGCCTTCGCTACCGGTCCATAAAGTCTTTTCCTCGTCACTACCGGACCATACGCTCCATAATTCGTCACTGTCATCAGCATCGATGAGATGCGAGTGTTCTTTTGCCTGTTGTCTTACCTTTCGAATCTCTCGTTCGAGGTTTCTTTTGCCTTTTTTCTTAGGGTTTTGTTCATCCTCGGCTTCTTCTTCTTCTTCGTCTTCGCTTGCGGTCCATAGGCAATCGTCTTCTTCCATCTCGTTTTGCCATGCTTTCTTGAATTCTTCGTCGCCTGGTTTTCTGCTGCCAAATAGATCGTATTGTTTGTCTCGAGAGCGAGCATATGGTCTTGATTCTGTAAAGTTGCCGATATAATCATAATGTTTGAAGTCAAGCTACAGTATGCAAAAACTTATAGGTTCAACACCACCATAAAAAGAAAATTACTTAGAATATCAATGCTTGATCCAAATAACTACATAAATCAGTTTAATGGTGCAGGTCTAATGGCCTCTGATGTTAAATACAAAATGTTCTCAAATTTCTCCGTTTGGAATCTAATTAGTAAACACAGCTGAAACTTGTTGACGCTGAAATGAAATAATTGGGGTGATGGATTTCCAGCTAGAATCACACAAATTCCAAATTTACGAAGTGGCAAATACAAATTCACAAACAATAAATGAAATTCCAAATTCAAAAAGAAACAGAAAAATTTCGAAAATAATAAACCTTGCAAAATTGCGAAGACACGATGAAATGGTTGATTTTTGACAAATACATATTATGTGCACCGAACACCTCTATTGACAGAATTACTAGCAAATTATATCATGTTTCTCACAAACAAAACATGAACGAATTCATTCACACTGTGAGCATGGAAGTTGAACAGAGGCAGGCTGAAACTGACCTTGAGAAAATGGAGAAAACCGATCATGAGAGCAGTGCAGAGGACAATGAGAAATAGAATTAAATCTGGAGAAGAGAAGTAAAGAGGAATCAGATTAGAGAGAGCGAGAGAGAGAGCAGGGGCGAAAATTGAAAGTTAGACGCAGAAAGCATGCATATTGATAGAGAAGGAGAGGTCTGACCTTGACGAAGATTGATGAATCAAAAGGGGATTTTGAATTCTCAAGAGTGAAGATTGAAAAAGGAGGCGAGAATAGAATCGAGCGGCCATGGTTTCCAACACAGTCGACCTCTCACAAGCTTGAAGCCTGGCTGGTTCTCAATTCCCGTCCGGTCCGCCAGAGCCGCTCCCATGGACCGGTTTCGAACTTGTTTTTGTCTGGCCAATTTAGTCCACTACAATATTTTGCTCTTGAATTTAGGTTTGCTTTCAAATTTCGCCCGACTCCTCCAATAGATGAAGGTGTTTGGTGGTTCAATAGGAATTGAACAGGACCTCAACTTGTGCATAATAAAATTGTAAAAATTATTATTTCAGGACTAAAAAATGGTGATATTAAATACAAATTATTATCTAATACGAAATCAAAAACAGTTTAATAACAAATACTGCATATTTTATATTTACTCATAATTTTCAGCATTTTTTAATTAGAAAAATAATTAATTTTTAGTCAAAGTTCGATAAATTAATGTATCACAAAATAAAACAGAACTAAAAATAATGTAAATAATTATACCGAAAGATACTATAGTCGAAAATAAAAATATTAAAATTTTTTAATTTTGAGATTAACTTTCTAGAACCATCATTTATATCTTTGTATAAATGTAGAATAATGCAAAAAAAGTAATTATTTTCCTTTACAAATTTTTCAAATCAAAATTCAGAAAATGAAGAATAAGAGAATTATACACTTTGGCATTTAAACAAGTAACTATAAAATTCAAGGGTGTTTAGGGGAATAGGCTTAAACCTGAATCATAATTATAAATTTGGCCCATTAGGTTTATATTCTCCTCCGTGTGTTCAAATCCTCAGATTTATGTTCTATCTAACCACCGGTCTTCAAGTTATCGTTCCTTTCTTTTAAAATTTTTAGCAAATCAAAACATAATTCTCTCGTCTGTTCGACAGTTGCTTTCTTTTCTTCATCTAGATTTCTGTTCGATTTTCGCTCTACCGTAATCATCTTTTAAATATTCATCAAATTGTGATCAATTTTGTTTTTATTTTTTTGATTTTGAAGTTGTCCCCTAACTTCTTGTTAAATATACACCCTTCGCTTCTTCTTCTTTAGTATTTGCAATGGATACGACCGCTACTTCAACAAGCATGGGTAAGTCATTTTTTGATTATGTTGTTTATGTTACTTTTTTTAAAATTAATTGATTTTAAGTTATTTTGCATTCGATTTGGCTGATATATTCTCTAGGAGCTTGATATATGTTTAAATCAATGGTTGTGCTCAAGAAATTTCTCATACTTAATTTCATATGTATGTAAACAAGATTGTTCATTATCACATTTGAAGTTATTAACATTGTAAGTAGAAATTGAGATTATTTTCTTAGATATTGTGTTATGTGAATTTGGAATTTATAGCCCTCAGTTGTAGCCTTCTTGATTTGTTTTATTAACAAGATCTCTTGGCATGATATTGTAGAGACTATTTTGATTCTTAGTTTAGCCAAAAAGTACGTATAATGTTTGGCAAAGAGAACTTTTTGTGTGATGCAGTATAGCCTGATTAACAAGTATGTTCTTGTATATGTGGTATTCAATCTGTTACTCGTTAGGTCTAAATTGTATGGGCTACTTGCTTGTGGAACTTGTGTGTAACTGTTATAATGAAGCAATCTAGTCATTCTAAACTGCCTCCAAAAGCAATGGAAGTAGACTTCATTTGAGCATATTTGGCGATATATTAGCCTTAGTTGCAAGTTTATGTGATTATTTTTTGTTTGCTAGTCATTCTAAGCTGCCTCCAAAAGTAATGGAAGTAGACTTCATTTGAGCATATTTGGCGATATACTAGCCTTAGTTGCAAGTTTATGTGCTTATTTTTTGTTGTACTATTGTGATATTCATTTGATATGCTAAATGTTGTCAGGGAAATTGTTATAAATGACCTAAATGAGGGACACAATTACTTTCATACCCTCTTAAGTATTTCTTTGCTTTCTATACCCTTAACTAACTTTTAGTTTTATTTTTTACGTTCTTTATACACAGCCTTCTCCTTCTTCTCACGCGTTCTTGTTCTCCTGCTGTTGCGCATTCTTCTTCTTTTCTTTTCTCTTCCTCCGTTAACTCCCTTTCAATCTAGTTTTTCTTCTTTTCTTCTCTTTTGATTCGATTTTTATGATGGATAGGGTTCCGATTTTGCTCTATTGTTTTGGAGATTGGACTTCCGATTTCAATTTTGTTGATTATAGTATCGCTGGTGTCACGATTTCTAGTCAGTTTACGTTTGAAGATTTCAAAAATCTCCTGTATGAAAGCCTGAGGATAGATCAGAGTATAGAGGAGTTAAAAATTGAATTTCAAGTTTCGGCTGGAATTCCTGCTATGGAGATCAACAACGAAAGCTTTTTTGAATTTTTTGTTTCTTGTAGATCACGCAGTGTTATTCTCAATGATTATCCTCTGTGTATCACTAAGTTTCCTGTTGTTTCTCCTACTGTTGGAGGTAAGACATGTTGTTTTTGTTATTTTGATGAATTCTGTCATTTTTATGCTTTTCTCTTATGTGAATATATTATTTACTGTAATGTATTGTTGTTTTTCGTTGTCTATTTGTTTACTACCATGTAGCTACCTTATAGTATACATTTGTTTACTTTTTTCATGATTTTGTACTGGTTTTTTCATTGTTTTTGTCTTTCTGTTTTCCTATCATGTCACTACCATGTTTATACCTGTTATGACAGATTACTGCTTTTATTTTTATGTAGTACTATTCTCCCTCCTGATTCTCATTAGATTAGCAAGTCACTTTTAATTTTATTGTGTTTTCATGAAAATTATATTTATATTTTGTATTTTAGTCATTCCAACCATGTTCCTACGATGTCACTACCATGTCTCCTACTATTATAACATATTACTGCTTTTATTTTGATGTAGTACAATTATCCCTTCTGATTCTCATTAGATTAGCAAGTCACTTTAAATTTCATTGTTTTTTCATGAAAATTATTGTTATATTTTGTATTTTAGTCATTCCTACCATGTTCCTACCAGGTAGATTGCTGATTCCTTTTCTGTCATTCCTACAATGTCCCTACCACGTAGTTTGCTGATTCCTTTTTGTTTGGTTTTTCAACTTGGTGTTCCTACCATACCCCTACCAGATAATATGCTGATTCCTTTTTGTTTGGTTTTTTCAACTTGATGTCCCTACCAGATAGTATGCCGGTTTCCTTTTTTGTTTGGTTTTTTCAAGTTGATGTTCCTACCATGTTATTCTCTGCCCTCCTTGATGCATTATGTAGTTGTATTTTATACTTTTTCTTTAACTTTTTTAGGTTCTAAAATTGAACAAGAGCATGATTTGTCCATGGTTGAAGTGGAACAAGTTGAGAATCAAATGGATTTAGATGTTTATCCTTCAAATTCCATTGTTATTCCAGATTCTTTTGATTATCATGATGTTTACATTGAGAATATTACCAACATGGCTGAGGATAAATTGCTTGGTGGATCAAGATTCTATTGAAGAGAATGTTCAGGATGTTGAGATCTCTAAATCTATGATTGACTATGTTAAGGTTAATCAGGTTTTCAAGGATAAATTGGTGTTAAAGGATGCTATGAGCTTTTATACCATAAAGAAGAACTTTCAATTTAAAGTACAGAAATCATGTGCGAAGCAATACTATCTGAATTCCGTTGATCCAGAATGTTAATGGCTTTTTAGATCATCGAAGTGGGAAAGCAGTGGAGTTTTTGTAGTAAGAAAGTTTTATGGTGAACACACTTGCAATATTGACTTGAGGAATAGCGAGAAGAGGTAGGCAACAGGGAATGTGATTGCCAAATATATTAAGAATTCTTATTTGAATGAGAAGATGACTTACAATCTGGTTGACATTGTTAATGATGTGAGGAATGAATTAGGTGCAGATATCAATTATCAGAAAGCGTGGCATGTCAGAGAAGAAGCACTGAAGTTGATTCGAGGGACATCATTTGATTCTTACAGCTCATTGCCTAGAATCATGTTCATGATTCAGAAAACAAATCCTGGTTCTATTCTTAACCTTGTGTTGGATGGACTTAGGTTTAAGTATTTTTTCATGGCGTTGCATGCTTGTATTCAGGGATGGCAACATTACAGGCCTGTTGTAGTTGTAAATGCCACATTTTTTAAGACTTGCTACAATGGTACACTGCTATATGCTTGTGCATATGATGCTGCAGGTTTTGTTTCATTTTAATTAATTTTTCTCTTTTTTCTTAAATTTTTGTGTTTTATAATGTCTTTAAATTTTTTATTGAGTTTTATTTATGTTGTTGGTTTTGTGCATTTTTCCTTTTGATTCCCCATCTGTGTTTTGTTGATTTTTTGTCATTTATTTGATTCTACCATGTCACTACAGTGGTTATACTTGTTCCTACCATGTTCCTACCAGTTAGAAATTAGTTTTGCTACCATGCTCCTACCATGTTTCTACCATCTTAACATGTTTGTTAACAATCTCCTTTTTGTATGTCTTTTTGTTTGATGAATTTTACATTGTTTCAATCAAACCATCAATTAGATCACAAGTATCATGAAAAATCCATCATATTAAAATTTTTAAAAAAAGTTGTGACCACAATTTGCTAATCATCTAAAGCAATTTCTACAATTGAAAAACTGTGTGTAAACTTGTTCCAAACAACATAAAGTTAGATCTAAATTGTTTTTTGTAATCTGAATTTAACTACATCTAATAAATTTTTGCTACTGATTTAAAAATGTCATCTTCACTCTCTTCATCAATTCCAAATCACTTTTCTCCATGTTTATATAAGCTTAGCATTAATCTTTTCCTCTGCTGATTTGCATCAAATCGCTTTGACATCTTCTTTTGTTCTATCTCGTATTCAGCGTAACTCAACACAAATATACCACAATCGCTACAAATTTCATTTTAAAATAACAACTTTTAGTTTTTCATTTTGTTTTAGGAAATAGATAGATATATATTTATATGGAAATAGAAAGATAGAAAGAGGGATAGTTAGAGTGAGTGCTTTTTACCACTTTTTCTGCTATGGCAAGTCTTCGACCATGATAATCTTTAGTGGTTCCAGTGGGTCTTTTCTTGTGTATGGTTGTGAATTACGGAAATCTTCGAAAACCCAGAAATTGAATTTGTTGATGAAGTATGGGATTATCCTTGCATACCTTGTTACCACGATTGTTGTGTTGTTTTTGCTCTGCCTGCTTCTCAATGAATCATATGTGTAAAGTTTCCTAGGTTTCACTTCAAACCACCCTAAGATCCAGTAGTCTTGTTTAGCCATCATTGGGAAGCACATATGGTCGACTTGTTCCAATGCCAATATGCATTACATCCCCACACCCAACATCCTCTCTACGATCAGGTTCTCCAAGTTCATGCATTTATCCAACTCCTCCTACCTTCCCTCTGTGTCCATCATAGCAATAACTTCTTTCACCACCCCATCAAATTCAAGGTCTGTTGTGGTGAAGCTATATTTTATTCTTTTGCAATGCTTTCCCTTTTTCTTCAAATAGTACATGCTAAGATCAAGGTGCTGCAGCAATATAATCATTTTATGTGTATAAGCTATTGAAATTAAGCATGTAGGTCAAGTGTGGTTTTTGGCACTTCCTACCATGTTCCTACCAGATAAATTCCAATTCCATATCAATTTCTATTTATCCTACCATGTAACTACCATGTTGCTACCACATAGATACAATAACCATTACAACTTGTTTTCATACCATGTTTCTACCAGTTACGTGTAATATAATTCACAAGTTGTTTCTATTACCATTTAACTACCATGTTCCTATTAGTTACAAACAAGATTTAATACAATTTTTATTTTCCTACCATGTGCATACCATGTTTTTATAAAAAAAAATCCAATTCCATATCACTTTTTGTTGTCCTACCATGTAACTACCATGTTGCTACCACTTACATACAATATCCATTGCAACTTGTTTTTGTACCATGTTTCTACCCGTTACATGTAAGATGATTCACATGTTTTCTATTACCATGTAACTACCATGTTCTTACCAGTTACAAACAAGAAACCATTACAATTTTTGATTTTCGTACCATGTGCCAACCAGATACAAATAGATTCCAATGCATTTTTTCATTCCTACTATGTGCCTACCATGTGTCTACCAGATACAAATAAATTTTCAATATCTTACCTCACTTGCAAGGTATTCTCCCGGGAAGAACAGTTCTGCCCAGAATGTCTTACTTGATATGTTATTGACCTTATACTTGAAGGATGGGATGACATCATTCTCTTTCCATTTGTTATTCCTATTTAATTTTGTTACCATTAAAAGATTTCAGTACCATTTCTTTACACACATTTTAAAAGATATACTAGATGTATGGGTTACTTACATTTTCTAAGGAAGTTTCCCATTTTTGAGGAATTGAGTTAATTCCTGGAGGGCATTCTTATCCTTTATTACTTGCCCAAAAAGAGCAAAGTCATCAAGTACATACAGGCTGACATTCCCCTTCTTCTTAAGTTCTGACCCGAAACTTAGAGTGTAAGGGGTTTTTAAGTTGTTCGATGCTCTTGTTACTCTCTTTGGGCGCCCTTATTCTTCATTCTCCTTTTCTTATTTTTCCTTTGTAGCCTATTTTTCATGTTTCAAAATAGAGTTAAAAAACAATTATTTTGGTAAGTATTTTCATAAATGTAATATTATGTGCATGTGTTATTTTTTATAATACTATACGCACTTGTTTATATAATCTCTTGATAAGTGTATACTTACACTTATTATCATTATAATTTTACACACTAAACACTATATTTTAAGTCATTTTTATACTTCATATAAAAGATTTCACGTGGTATGTAGTTGTTTTTTAAGCAAATGCATATACTAGGTAAATCTTGGGAGTAAAATGATCTAGAGTGGAATTCTATGAAAAAAGAGTGAAAAAGGTGCAAAAAGATGCATGGAACTCAAAGATTTGGCTTAAGATCGAAGCTGTCAAAGATCGATGAAGTTGCAAGGAGAATTCTGAAGAAAATGCATTTCGCGGTCGTGACAATTGTTCGCGGTCGTGACTTATTCTTCTTCAGAAAAGAAGTCTGCCAATCAAAGATTCATGGTCGCAACAAGTATATCACGGTGGCGACTTGGACGGTTTTCTGGTTTTATCTTCTTAACTACCAACCGCCAGATAAGCCTGATCAACCACCATCAACTACCAACGAAAAGACACTTATCAGAACAACCAATCATGAAAAGGTGCCTATCCATTGTGGATTAAATAAAAGCTTCTCAACCAATCACAATGAAGAGATGCAATCTTTCACCAATGGACACAACTCTTCGTTTGGATAGACGCAACCCTTCGAACTCTATAAATAGGGCTCCAAACCTTACAAATTTCGTGCACCATCGGAGAGGAGAACATTAGAGTGCAATTATAGAGAAATATAGTGTTTGTATAGATAGAGAGTTCGCTACGTTCATAAGTGTTAGCGAGAAAATGTTTAAGTGATTTGAATCCTTGTTTCGATCACTAGATTTCTCTATATTCTCGAGCGATTGTTGTATAAGTGTAATTGCAAATCAATTATCAATAAAAGATTTCAATCTTCAATATTCGTTTGTTCGATATTCGCAAAGAATAGCATCCTAGCGAAGGTTCTATACGGGCCGAGACTGAATTCAAAGCAGACGCAGGAATTGCGGGAATTGACGACTCCCATTAAAGAGTGGATACAGTTTGATTAACTTTAGCTTTCACTTGCATCGCAACTGTATACTTGCAGTTATCATCATTTTTCTATTTGATAAGAGGTACTGACAACACCTATATTTTTTGTGAACAAGTTTTTGGCACCATTGATATATAGCCAAATCTTGTGAACAAACTATTAAACTTATTAGTAGAAAAGTGACGAACAAGTTTTTGGCACCGTTGCCGGGGAAGGCAAGTGCGTTCTAGAGATCGAATTGTCCGGGAAAGATAATTGTGTTCTAGAGATTTAATTTATGGAAAACGATCAATTATATTTTATATGTTATTTAGATTTATTTAGATTTATTTTATTATTTATATTGTCTTGTTATTAACATATTTTTCTTTCTTATTCATTGAGTTTTCTTTCTAGCGCGTGCATGCCAAGTACACGTAGTTCGGGAGAAAGTTTAGCTTCTTTCGAATCAGATATAGAACGATTTGGTAAGAGCTAAAAATATTTTGTTTTGTGTGTATATTTTTAAGTTATTGTGTTTTAAAAAAATAAAGGAAACGAACAAATATTTTGGATTTTGCCTTATCGCGACCGTGACATGTATCGCGCTTGTGATCAGTTTGAACTGAACTTTCTGTTTTTGAGTAAAAAAATGTCACAATCGTGACTTACTCTCGCGATCACGACCTGTGCAATCTACACATCAGTTATTGCTGTAAATGCTATATTCTAACGGTTATATTTAGAATATATCCGTTGGAAAGGCAATAGTTATCCTAATCTCTTTATAAATAACCCCTTTTACTATTTTGTTTTCACAAAAACTCTTATTCTTAATCACAATCCTTTGAAAAAAGTCAAGTTTTCTCTGTTTTTCAAATCAAACACTATTCTTTCTTTGTTAATTTCAATGGCTCCTAAGAAGTCTACAGCAACTTCATCAAAGAGGAAAAGCAAAATGGTGAATCGACAAAATGAAATTGGTTATCCCTTTCCGATTTATAGTGACGAAGAAGTGGAAAGATACTTGAGAATCAAGAATTTTGATTTTCACGGTATGCTTTTCTACAATCCTACTTTTGCTATTGATGCTAGAATTCACGTGAAAGTAGAGGAATATTTCTTGCTGTTTGGATTGGAGAAGTTTGTGAATATGCGATTTCCTTTTATCGAAGAATGGGTCCTCAAATTCTTGGTTACTGTTACTGATGATGGGAATGTCTTGAAGAAAAAAATTCAAGAATGAAGGAGAAGAATTTAAGTTTACAATGATGAACTTAATCAAGTGGTTTGGTTTGGGAGAGAATTTTGATGAAATGAGAAAGATGAAGATTACTAGTTGACAGATATTTGGATAGAATTAACGGGATTGGATCGATACAATTTCAGAAAATTGGTCCTACAAGAACATCCGAAGTAATAGTCTTCTCTACCTTCACAAGTTTATTTCTCTAAGTCTTTTCTTTCGACATGAAACAACTAAATTGTCAATGAAAGACTTGGAAATATTGGAGTGCGCAGTTTCGTAATTTCGACCAAAGTTTCCGATTTATATTTTGGAATCCATCACTAGTCTGCCTACACATAAAAAGGCTAGAGTTGGAGGTGCAAATACTATTTGTGGGATAATTTTAGGAGCGAAGAATCAATTACCGTACCAATATAGTCCAAGGGAGATTTAATTTCATGGGAGGAGTGTATATGAAAAGAGCAGGATTGGTAAAAGAAGAAGTAGAAAAATTTACATTCCTACCATATGAAGTATGGATAAGAAAGGTTAGACCGAAGTAAGAGTCTACTACTCGAGAAAACCAACCAGATGATGAGGATGCTGAGGAAGTTCAATTCGAGAGTGGTAATTCAAGACAAGCATCTGGAAGTACGAGTGATACTTGGAGAGGGAAGTTAGTAAGAGATGTCGACCAAGCATTCCTAGACATTGCCTCCATACAGCAAAATGTTCGTCAACTGACTAAATCAAATATTTCATTGAACCAGAAGTTAAATACATACTTCGGAATGCAAACCTTGGAAATCTCTCCGAGTCAACCAGATTCAAGTTTTGAGGAATAAAACGGGTTTAATTTATTTCCTTTATTTTATTTTATTTTAGTTGTGTGTTTTGTTTTTGATTTTTATAATATCTCACAATGAGGACATTGCATTCTTTAGTGGGGGGGGGGTTTGTAAAAATCCCGTAAAATAAAAAAAATTGAATAAAAATGAAAAATCGAAGAATTTGAAAATTTTTTGTTGATTTTCGTGACATTTATACATTATCTATTCTTATACTTTACTAACATTTATCCAAGGTTATTTGTGAGTGTTAGGTATTTACAAGTTTGATGTTAGTGCAAAATTTGAGCGCATGTTGAATTTGAGCATTATTAGCACAACATTTATCAATTTGGCAAGGATGAGTGGTGAGTAACATTCGAGAGCAACATTCCAAGTAAGTTTCAATTTATATTTCGATGCAACATGAATTAGTATAAGTTATATAGTTTTAATTTAATGCTTCCGATAAGTTTAAGTGGAGTAATATCTAATGGTATTCTTACTATGAGTTTTATATGCAAATCTCGAATAAGTCCTACAAGTATTAAGTGTGTTTAAAGTGTTAGGAAACAATAGACATAATACTTTGA
>CATIWQ010163174.1:0-18785 GCA_949673415.1 Euphorbia schlechtendalii | reverse complement strand
TCGTAATGAGAAGAAATATAGTGATTGAATGATCAAATCACTTTACAATCTCACTCTCTCAAACTAAGAACTAAGAAAGGAGATCATAACTCTCTCTCTCTACATTTCTTCCCTACTATATGCACGAAATTTATGTCTCTTGGTGTGCACTTAAATCCCCATGAAATTTGTGAAGAGTTAGAGCCCTATTTATAGAGTTTGAAGGGTTGCGTCTCTCCAAACGAAGAGTCACATCCATTGGTGAAAGATTGCATTTCTTCAATGTGATTGGTTGAGAGGCTTTGATTCAATCCACAATGGATAGATACCTTTTCATGATTGGTTGACTCCTGATAAGTGTCATTTCATTGGTTATTGATGGCAGTTGATCATGCTTATCTGGCGGTTGGTAGTTAAGAAGATAATACCAGAAAACCATCCATGTCACGACTACGATATGTGATTCGCGACTATGAATCTTTTGTTGGCAGATTTCTATTCTGAAGTGACCAGGTCGCGATCGTGAATGATTGTCATGATAGTGAATTGAGTTTTCTTCAAAAATCTCCTTGTAACTTGACCGATCTTTGACAGCTTTGATCCTAAGCCAAATCTTTAAGTTCTACGCATCTTTTTGCACCTTTTTCACTCTGTTTTCATAGAATTCCACTTTTGATCATTTTACTCCCAAGATTTACCTTGTATCTGCATTTGCATAAAAAATAACTACATACCACGTGAAATCTTTTATATGAAGTATAAAAATGATTCAAACTATAGTGTTTATTGTATAAAATTATCATGATAATAAGTGTAATTATACACTTATCATCGAGGCAATGAATAATTAAGCCATGAGTTTCAAGTTTATTTAAGGGATAATGATATTTTATCCTAGTGGACAAACCTACTCGATATGGTTTGGTCCGTGTTGAGCCAAGAAGAACTGAGTAGATCTTTTTGAGGTTATACACTTGATAGTGCAATTTAGATTCTAAACAAAGTGCCCTCTAAATTAGTTGATCAAACTCCATACGAGTTATGGTATAGTAAGAAACCCGCTTTTTCTCACTTGAGAGTTTGGGGATGTCCTGCTTATGTCAGGGGGATAAATTCAGATAAGTTGGGTGCCATGTTTGATAGATGTTTGTTTATAGGTTACATTAAGGAGACTGTAAGGTATACCTTTTATGATCTTAAGGAACAAAAGGTCCTTGTTTCCAGAAATGCTCAATTCCACGAGAAGGAGCATATACTTGCGAATGCTAGTGGGAGAAATCTTGAGTTAAGTACTCAGGATGATCAAATAGATAGTCAACTTATTATACCCATACCTGTTATACAAGATAGTGTAAGCATTGAACAGCCTAGTATAACACTGACATTGTGTAGGTTAGGCTGGGCTCCGATTGCTCCCGAGCGTTACGGGTTTCTCATAACTGATGATAAACATCTCTTCAAGGAGACAATGGAAGGCTTAGAGTTTGATAAATGGCTTTCATCCATGAGATCAGAGATGGACTCCATGTACGAAAATCAAGTCTTGAGCTAGATTGATGCTCCAAGTGGGATTATGCCCATAGGATGCAAGTGGGTTTTCAAGAAGAAAATTGACATGGACGGTAACGTAGTTACCTATAAAGCAGGGCTGGATGTAAAAGGGTATAGTAAAAAAGAAGGCATTGACTATGATGACACAACTTCACTAGTGGCCATGCTAAAGTCTATCAGGATACTCCTTGCCATTGTAGCTCATTACGATTATGAGATTTGGTAGATGGATGTGAAGACATCATTCCTTAATTGGAATCTGGACAAGGACGTGTATATGGCACAACCCGAGGGTTTTACATCCAAAGATGGCTCAAAGGTATGCAAGTTGCAAAAGTCCATTTATAGAGTTAAGCAAGCATCGAGGAGTTGGAATATTAGCTTTAACAAGATAATATGAGAAATTGGTTTTGTGTCAAATGCTAATGAGCCCTGTGTATATAAGAAGGTTAGTGGGAGTGTAGTCATTTTCCTTGTAATATATGTCGATGACATATTAATAATAAAAAATGATATTCCTTTTCTTCAGATAATTAAGTCATGGTTGTCAAAGAATTTCTCCATGAAATACTTAGGAGAAGCAACTTTTATACTTGGTATAAATATCTACTAAGATAGATCTAGAAGGCTGGTAGGTTTTTCGTAAAGTACATACATAGATAAGGTTTTGGCTAGATTTAACCTTGAGTAGTCAAGAAAGGTTATCTCCCAATGTCTCACGGGGATTACCCTTTCTAAATCTAAATGTTTGAGAATACAAGAAGAGAGACTACACATGAATGGAATACCCTATGCCTTAGTGATAGGTTCCATCATGTATGCTATGGTATGCACTTGGAATGACATCTCACATGCATTGAGCATCACTAGCAGATTTCAATCTGACCTAAATGAGAAGCACTAGATGGCCGTTAAAAGTATCCTCAAGTACTTACATATGACTAAGGATATGTTTCTAGTATATGGAGAAGGTGATCTCACTTTGAAGGGATACACCGATGTGAGTTTTCAGTCTAACAAGGATGATTATAAGTCCTAGTCAAGTTATGTGTTTTTGTTAAAAGGAGGGGCAATTGTTTGGAAAAGTTTTAAATTGGGTACAAATGCTGATTCAACAACAACATCTGAGTACATAGCTACTTCAAAAGATGCTAACCAAGCTATCTGGCTTAAGGGATTTATTGGTGATCGTAGTGTGATGTCAAGCATTGTAAATCTAATAGTGGTCTATCGCGATAACAATGGGGCTATTGCTCAAGCAAAGGAACCATGATCTCATCAGAAAAATGGACATGTACTTAAAAAATACCATCTCATTCAGGAGATAATAACCAAGAAAGATTTAGACTCAGCATACATCCCGACGGATCAGAATCTAGCGGATAGGCTAACTAAGCCAACATGACCAACATGTTAATGAGAATTGCATGAGGCACATGGGTAATTGGCTCTAGTGCAAGTGGGAGATTGTTAGACATGATGTATGCCCTAGAGGAAATTACGGTGGTATATCTTTATTAGTTATAATGTACAAATGATGTCGAATTATTATGAATAATAATTAAGACATCTTTGTTGCTTATCAATGCTTTCTATTTATTTATGTATCTCACTGGTATCATATATGTATAATATTAAATATGTATATGCATATTAATGAGACAAAATCCATGACTACTTCATAGCATAAAAGTGCAAGGACATAGTGGGAGCTATGTGGTGTGAGAACTGCTTATACGTGTTACTATGAATAGTCTAAATATCCCTTATCGTAGTTTCATTGAGACTGGATATCAATATAACAGACAAACTATCATGTGTAGGCTTACTCCTTAGATTTGATCCAAGCAAGTGATCTCATGAGCTTAAGATGGTACCTTGAGTTAACACATGAATGTATTCGGGTAATACATTGGAGATCGCTATAAGATAGACACTAAAAAATAACTATATCCATGTGTCAGTGTCATGTCGTATTGCAATAGCAGTACATGTATCCTTAGACCTGAGATAATGGTTACCTTATATAGGAGTTGCTATACTTTGGTTATACTCATTCATAGTCTGGAGATTAGGACTATACGAGTGATTATGGGTATAGTGATGATAACATGTTGGTAAGTCGAGTAGTCAGGATGGGATCCATCACTCTTGATAGAGTGATATAATGTGAGATGTACATTAGAACCCCTTGTTGATGTGACACACTCATAAACCTTTGATCAGAGTATAAGATTGATAGAATAAGTTTCTAGTCAATCTTGAGACATAATGGCCGAGTGGTGTTCTTCTTAAACAAGTATAATTCTAGGATAGCTACGGCTATTACATGAGTTGACACTTAATTCGAGCTCAATAAACTAGATGGTATTTAACCTGATGGAAGGAGTGTATTGTACCCTTGTTGAAGTGACACACTCATAAACCTCTAATCAGAGTATAAGATTGATAGAATAAGTTTCTAGTCAATCTTGAGACATAATGGCCGAGTGGTGTTCTTCTTGAACAAGTCTAATTCTAGGATAGCTACGGCTATTACATGAGTTGACACTTAATTTGAGCTCAATAAACTGGATGGTATTTAACCTGATGGAAGGAGTGTATTGTATTGGTTATTACTGCAGAACCAGATCAAGTCACAAGCACATGACATTCCAAGTATTGGGAAATCATACACCTTTTCTAGAAAGCCCGCCCATTTGATCATCTAGAGGTATCTTGTTCCATATTGATCTGGAACACTAATCCTAAAGGTTCCTGAATGGGAAACCAAGTTAAGGTTAACCTCTAGCGGCTGAATACTTTGGGATCCTATGAGCTCACATACTTTGGGTCTTTATCGAACTAAGTAAAGAGCCATCGACTAGGTCTATGCCAAAAATGCCAATTGTCAAATTTGTTAGAAGAATTATTAATTGGTTGGACAGAATTAATGATTAAAGGGAATAAAGAGAAAATGGGAAAATTGCACTAAGAGTAGCAAGGGATTTTTCCCATTGTGAGTAGGCTCCAAATGAATAAGAAATGTTCGGAGTGAGGCCTGCGCAGATACCCATAGAGCCAAAAGGCTCATGGGTAGCTAGAGCACGAGGAAAACTAGCCCTTGCTAACAAGCTGCAAGCGCACAAGAGCTACCTAAGGCTGCACTTACGCATAATGCGCGGGCTTCGCGCAAGCCCGCAAGCTGGGCTTGCGAGAAGGCCTGCAAGCCCTGCTTGCGGTACAAGGCAACCCCCATTAGGGTTTTCCTTGTGGCAGCAAGAAGCGGGTTAGCCCACGGGTCAAAGTGAACCGCGCGGCCAACCTGGATGTGGGATAGGAATATTCCCATCCCACATAGACTTTTAGTGGGATTCTAACGCTCCCCCTTTTTCCCTATATATAGGCTTCCAATTCCTCTCTTTATTCACAACGAAGAAAATAATTCTTTAGCTTAGCTTTTCTCTCTAAGTTCAATATCTTCTTCTTCCTTTATTGTGCAAGATCCCCCATGAGTTTCTCCAAATAATCGAAGAATTCTTTTTGAAGGCTTTTTCTAAAGTGAGCCTTCTTGGTTTATTTTCAAGTTGGTTTTTGAGTGTTCTAGTAGCTATTGTTTACTAACGGGTTCTTCCTCAACGAGGTTTTGATCGGTAAAGATCCATGTAGATCAATCATAGAGGCTCTCCTAGTTTGGAATCTCATGCTAATGAAGTTCTGCCGAATTGCTCGAAGGGAACTACACTACCAAAAGGGAGAAAGCATGCATCAATTAGTAATGCTCTAACCTTAGATGCTAGTTTTTTTTATAAGCTTTATAAACCTAAAAGCATCTATAGAACATTTTAACTTAGGTTAAATCAATCATGACATCCTTTGGAGATCTTTAGATTAATTTTAAGTTTTGAAATTCCACCTTGCAACGATTGCATGTTCAATTATTATCTTGATTAACTAGCACATTAGGATCTGCTAAGACTATTCTAAATGGTATTCAACCATATCAATTAATATGTAGTATATAAAATATCACATTGATATATAGTGCGTATGCTTTACCCTAAATATGTCAACAATTGCCTACTTCCATATCTTTTGGGATCTTGGAAGCCTTAATCTGTTATTCACTATCTTAACACAAATAGAAGATAGGCATGATAGTGAAACAACAAAACTCTGATGAATGTTAATTAGCCAAATCTTCATTTTAAGTTATCAATTCTGTACAAAACTAGTTCGGTCCATTAACCAATCTCTCCCAGATCGAATCATTGTTGGACATGATGTATGCCCTAGAGGCAATTAGGGTGACATATCTTAATTAGTTATAATGTACAAATGGTTTCAAATTATAATTAATAATAATTAAGGCATTTTTGTTACTTATCAGTGTTTTCTATTTATTAATGTATCTCGCTGGTATCATATATGTATAATATTTAATATGTATATGTGCATTGAAGAGACAAAGTCCATGATTACATCATAGCGTAAAAGTGTGTGGACATAGTGGGAGCTACATGGTGTGAGAACTGCTCATAGGTGTTCTTATGAATAGTCTAAATATCCCTAGTCATAGTTTCATTAAGACTGGATATCAAAGGAATGAACAGATTAGCATGTATAGGCTTATTCCTTGGATTAGAGCAGCCGATCTCGCGAGCTAAAGGTGGTACCTTAAGTTAGCACATGAATGTATTCGGGGAATACATTGGAGACCTCTATAAGATAAACACTCGAACATAACTATATCCATGTGTTGGTGTCATGTCTTATTGTAGTAGCAGTACAAGTATCCTCAAACTTGAGATACTTGTTACCTTATGTGGGAGTTGCTATACTTTGGGTTAGACTTATTCATACCTTGGTGATTAGGATGACACATATGATTATGAGTATAGCGATGATCACATGTTGGTAAGCTGTGTAGTCAAGATAGGATCCATTGCTCCTGATATAGTGATATAAAGGGAGATGTACCTTATGGCTCCTTATTGAAATAACACACTCATAAACCTTTGATTAGAGTATAGGATTGATAGAATGGATTTATAGTCAATCTTGATACATTATGGTCAAGTGGTGTTCTTCGTGAACAAGTCTAATTCCTAGATCGCTATGGCTATTACATGAGCTAACACTTAATCCAAGCTTAATAAACTCGATGGTACTTAACCTGATGGAAGGAGTGTATTGTATTGGTTACTACTATAGAACTAGATCAAGTCACAAGCACGTAACATTCCAAGTATCAGGGGATTATACTCCTTTTCTAGAAAGCCCATTTGATCATCTAGAGTTATCGGATTCCATATCGATCTAGAACACTGAGCTTAAAGGTTCACCGATGGGAAACCAAGTTTAGGTTAACCTCTAGCGGCTCTATACTTTGGGATCCTATGAGGTCACACACTTTGGGTCTTTATCGGACTAAGTAAAGAACCTATAGACTAGGTCTATGCCGAAAATACAAGTCATCAAATCCGTTAGAAGAATTATTAATTGGTTGAACCGAATTAATAATTAAAAAGAATAAAGAGGAAATAGGGAAAATTAATTGAAGCGAGCAAGGGAATTTTTCCCGTTGTAATTGGGCCCCAAAAGAACATGGGTAGTTCAAAGTGGGGCCCGCGTGGATGCCTTGAGAGCTAAAAAGCTTGTGCGCCACTAGCTCATGGGGCATGCCCGAGCGCTGTAGCTCTTGGGCTTGCAGCAGGATAAAGGGAAGCTCATTAGGGCTTCCCTTATACTTGTGTGGGTTAGCCCACGAGTCACCTAGTCCCGCGTGGCTAACCTAATTAACAAGGGATGGGATTTATCCCAACCCATGTAGTTGTTGAGGGGGAGTCTAACACTCCCCCTTTTCCCTATAAATAGGCCTTGAGCCCCTCTCTTTATTCACACACAACAACACATCATAAAATAGCTTTAAGTTGAGATATTTTCTCTGGATTCAACTTTCTATTCTTCCTTTGTTATGCAAGATCCTCCACGACTTTCTCCAAACAATTGAAGAATTCTTATTGAAGGCTCAAATAAGCCTTCAAGATTATTTTCGGGTTGGTTTTCGAGTGGTCTAGCAGCTACTGCCTACTGATGGGTTCCTCCTCCTCGAGGTTTTGGTTGGTGAAGATTCATGTGGATCAATAGTAGAGGCTCTCCTTGTTTGGAAGCTCGTTCTTACAAAGTGCTACCGAATTACTCAAAGGGAACACTACTACTAAAAGAGAGAAAGCAAGCATGAATTGTTAATGCTTCAATCTTTAGATGCTAGGTTTCTTTTATATATTTTATAAACCTGAAAGCATCTATGGAATATTTTAACTTAGATTATATGAATCATGGCATGCTTAGGAGATCTTTAGGTTAATTTTAAGTTCTGAAATTCAACCTTGCAACGATTGCTTGTTCAATTACTATCTTAATTAACCAGTAGTGGTACCAAAGTATGCCTTATGCTATGCATTATTGATGATAATACGTTAAAATGTGATTTTCTATGAATTGATTAAAGTATTCTATGCATGACTTAGGGTTAAATTCCTATTATAGAAAATGATGTGATAACTAGATTAAGGTTTTGCTCAAACTTAGTCTAGGTGATTATCATATAAAATTAGCAATGTTTTTATCACACGTGTATGCTCTAATTGAGGGTTGTACCATACTTCACTTAACTAAATAAGGAAAACTTTAAATCATAATTATCCGTGATACAATGAATCGAAGTGCATGTGGTGATTTTTGCAAGGATTGGACATGGTTGTTCATTCACTTTTAGGGGGCCTCTCCTACATGGAAATGACCATTGGTATTAGATTCAAGAGTACCCAAGGGACATTTATGACTTAGTCGATTTCTAGTATGGGAATTAGATTCCACATATGGTTTTACTAACATGGTTTAAATTATTAAATTAAAACTTATAGACATAGGTGTAAGAACTTAAACATGGACCTTGTTTGTTTTGCATGCTATGTGGAGTGTTGGCATAATGAAATGATTATGGTATATTAGTCCAGAGCATGTTCCATTAGACTTAATAATTCCTAATAACCCCGTAATTATTATTTCATAATAATACCCATCGTATAAGACCAAGACTAGGGTTAGACCAGTGGCACCAATGATATCCTTACAACAATATTAAGGTAGTAATAGTCTTCCCATCATAAGTCATGATACGAACCTTATTAACGGATGTAAGAACATTTACAACATGCTTTCCTTTAACATGTGTTTGGTAATGAGACTAGATGGGGTTAAAGCCTTAACCAAAGAGGGTTAGTTGTCCATATTATTGGAGCTAATGCTGAATTAGAGAAACATTTGAGGAGTCGTACAATTGGGTACGCACGTCTCGAGAAAGAGAACTCAAATGGATTAACAATTTCAAGAGATGTAAATGGAAGGGTTCCAACCATGGTTATCTGGTTATGTCTTGACCTGTGATAGTGGGGGTCATGATGAGTGGCTATGGATGCTACCTACTAAAGAAAATTAGTTCGATCAAATTTCTCGAATTTGAATAGAAGGGGCTATTTAAATGTCAAGAATATAGTAGGAATTATGTGTTTAATAAAAAACCTTATATTAAATGCATGTACATATACTAATGTCTAAACAAATTCTATTTTATATTTAGGTTGAACAATGAATCCGAACACAAACATTTGCTCAATTCTTGACAACAAGTTAGATGGTTCAAACTATACTGATTGGTTTAGGGCGATGAGGATAGACCTCAGATTTGAAAAGATAGCTTATGTTTTAGATGAGCCCATCCTTGATGAGCCTAATGCTGAAACCGATGCCAATGAACATGAGGCATGGAAGAAGCACATAAAAGATCGTGAAACAGCGGCATGTATAATGCTGGCAACCATGAATTCTAAGCTTCAGAATTAGCATGAGAGCATGGACTTCGATACCATGATTCTTCATCTTCATGAGCTCTCTTCAGAGCAAGCCAGATCTGAGAGATTTGATATGTCAAAACTCTTATTCAGAATAAAGATGTAGGCTGGAACTTCAGCACCACATCATGCTCTTAAAATATTTGGATATATAGAGAAGCTGACTCAACTGGGTTTTGTGATGGATCGTGAATTATGTGTGGATATGATTCTTGCTTCATTAATTGATATTTATTCACAATTTGTGACTAATTATTACATGAACAATATCGATGCCACACTGCCCGAGTTGGTTAACAAGCTGAAACTAGTAGAGCTTAAGATTAAGGATTCTAAGGCTTTTCCTTTGGTTGAGAAAACCAGGCCTTCTAAGGGTGGGGCCCATTTTGGAAAAGTTTGAATGCTAAGAAGAAAATTAGTAAGAAGAAGAAAGTAAGAAAGGAACTGCAAATGTCTACTTCCGATGTGGTAAGGTCAGCCACTAGAAGAAGGATTGCAAGGTTTAGATTTCTAAACAAGTGAAGAAGAAGCCAAGTGAGGCATTTACTTCAGGTATGTTCATGATAGTGAGTTTCTCTACAATCTACTTGGGTATTAGATACTAGTTGTGGTACTCATATCGGTACTTCAATGAAGAGAGTGCGGAATAGTAGGAGTCTTGTAAAGAGGGAAATAGACCTAAGAGTTGGAAATGGAGCATGGGTTGCTGCAACAGTTGTAGGGACATATAGCCTTCATTTACCTAGTGGCCTTGTTTTAGTTCTGAACAATTACTGTTATATTCCTGCTATCACTAAGAATATTATTTCTAATGAGCGTTTAAGAATAGAAGGATTTGAAATTTTATTTTTTAATAATAAATGTAAAATTCAACTTGATAATATTCTTTATGCTTGTGGAATATCTGTAGATGGCATATACGTTTTAGATACTAAAACAGAAATTCTAAATATGAACATTGTTATGAAATCGAGATTAGGCCCAATGGAATGGGTTTCCTATGGCGTGTGCGAACCTTGTTTAAAAGGGAAGATGACTAAGAAACATTTCAAAGTAAAAGGTTAGTGTGCTACTAGTGCTTTGGAAATAATACATTTCGATGTATGTGGTCCAATGAGTATTAAGACAGATGAAGGTTTCGTCTACCTCATAACCATTATTGACGATTACTCGCAATATTGTTGTTTGTACCTTATGAGGTACAAGTCTAAAAGTTTTGATAGATTCAAAGAATTCAAAACTGAACTAGAGAAACAGCTTGGGAAAAGTATAAAGACCCTTCAATCTGATAAAGGCAGTGAATACTTATACATCCCATTGGTAATGGTATTTTATCCTAGTGGACACATCCTTATACATCCCAACACAATCGAGTGTTAGAAAGCAGAAATCGAACCCTACTCGATATGGTTTGGTCCATGATGAGCCAAGCAGAACTTAGTAGATCCTTTTGGGTTTCTACACTTGAAAGTGCAATTCATATTCAAAATAGAGTGCACTCTAAATCAGTTGATCAAACTCAAAATGAGTTATGGTATGGTAAGAAACCCGCTCTTTCTCAGATGAGAGTTTAGGGATGTCCTAATTATGTAAAGAGGTTAAGTTTACATAAGCTGGGTGTTAAGTCTGATAGATGTTTGTTTGTAGGTTACCGTAAAGAGACTATAGGGTATACCTTTTATGATCCCAAGGAATAAAAAGTCCTTGTTTCTAGAAATGCTCAATTTCTTGAGAAGGAGCATATACTTGCGAAAGCTAGTGGGATCAATAAGGCACTCAAGAAGATAAAAAGGATAGTCAATTAATTATGCCTACACCTGTTATATAAGATAGTGTAAGAATGGAACAACCTATTATAACACCGACATAGTGTAGGTCAGGCCGGGCTCCAATCGCTCCCTAGCTATATGGGTTTCTCATCATTGATAATAAACATCTCTTCCTTTTATAAGATGATGAGCCTAGGACTTAGAAGGAGGCAATAGAAGGCTCAGAATCTGATAAATCGCTTTCAACCATGAGATCAGAGATGGACTCCATGTACAAAAATCAAGTTTAGAGCTTGATTGATGCTCCAAGTGGGATTAGGCCCATAGGACGCAAGTGGGTTTTCAAGAAGAAAACTGACATGGACGGTAACATAGTTACCTACAAAGCAAGGCTGGTTACAAAAGGGTACACTCAAAAGAAGGCATTGACTATGATGAGACCTTTTCGCTGATGGCCATGCTAATGTTTATTAGGATACTCCTTGCCATAATCGCTCATTATAATTATGAGATTTGGCAGATGGATGCGAAGATAGCATTCCTTAAAGGGAATTAGGATAGGGATGTGTATATGGCATAACTCAAGGGTTTTACATCCAAGGATGGCTCTAAGGTATGCAAGTTGCAGAAGTCTATTTATGGACTTAAGCAAGCATTGAGGAGTTGGAATATTAGGTTCGATGAGACAATCCAAGAAATTGGTTTTGTGTCAAATGCTAATGAGCCCAATGTATATAAGAAGGCTAGTGGGAGTGCGATAATTTTCCTTGTGTTGTGTGTCAATGACATATTACTAATAGGAAATGATATTCCTTTTCTTCAGATAGTTAAGTCATTATTGTCAAAGAAGTTCTCCATGAAAGACCTTGGAGAATCGGCTTTTATAGTTGGTATTAAGATTTAACGAGATGGATCCAAAAGGTTGCTATATCTTTCACAAAGTACACAAATAGACAAGGCATTGACTAGATTTAACCTTGAGCAATCAAGAAATGGTTATCTTACAATGTCTCATGGGATTAACCTCTCTAAATCTAAGTGTCCTAAAACACATGAGGAGAGACTGCGCATGAATGGAATACCCTATGCCTCAACGATTGGGTCCATCATGTACGCTACAGTATGCACTCAACCAATCATCTCACATGCATTGAGCGTTATGAGTATATTTCAATCTGACCTAGGTGAGAGGCAATAGATGGCCGTTAAAACTATCCTCAAGTACTTATGCAGGACTAAGGATATGTTTTTAGTATACAGAGAAGGTGATCTCACTTTGAAGGGATACACTAACGCTAGATTTCAGTCTGATAGGTATGATTATAAATCCTAGAAAGTTATATGTTTATGTTAAATGGAGGGGTAGTTGTTTGGAAGAGTTTCAAACAGGATAAGATTGCCTATTCAACCACAGATTCTTAGTATTTAGCTACTTCAGAAGTAGCTAAGCAAGCCATATGGCTTAAGAGATTTATTGGTGATCTTAGTGTGGTGTCTAGCATTGTAAATCTAATAGCGATCTATTATGATAACAATGGGGCTGTTGGTCAGGCAAATGAACTACGATCTCGTCATAGAAATGGACATGAACTCAGAAAGTACTATCTCATGTAAGAGATGGTAAATAGAAAGGATATAAGCTTAGAAAGTGATCCAACAGATCAGAATCTAGCAGATGGGCTAACGAAACCACTGACTCAACTTAAACATGACCAGCATGTTAACGAGTATGGTATGAGGCGCATGGGCAATTGGCTCTAGTGCAAGTGGAAGATTGTTAGAAATGATGTATGCCCTAGAGGTAATTAGGGTGATAAATCTTAATTAGTTATAATGTACAAATGGTTTTGAATTATTAATAATAATAATTAAGACATCTTTGTTGCTTATTAATGCTTTCTATTTATTAATGTGTCTCATTGGTATCATATATGTATAATATTTAATATGTATATGAGCATTAATGAGACAAAGTCCATGATTACTTCATAGCGTAAAAGTGCGTGGACATAGTGGAGCTATGTGGTGTGAGAATTGCACATACATGTTACTATGAATAGATTAAATATCCTGAGTCATAGTTTCATTGGGACTGGACATCAATGGAACAAAAATCTAGCATGTGTAGGCTTAGTCCTTGGATTAGATCTAAGCAGTAGATCTCACAAGCTGAAGGTGGTACCTTTAGTTAACACATGAATGTATTCGGGGTAATACATTGGAGGTCGCTATAAGATAGACACTTAGAAATAACTATATCCATATGTTGGTGTCATGTCTTATTGAAGTAGCAGTATAAGTATCCTTGGACTTGAGAAACCTGTTACCTTATGAGGGAGTTGCTATACTTTGGGTCATATTTATTCATACCCTGGCGATCAGGATGATACGGGTGATTACTGGTATAGCGATTATCACATGTTGGTAAGCTTTGTTGTTAAGATGGGATCCATCGCTCCTGATATAGTGATATAATGAGAGATGTACCTAAGGGCCCCTTGTTGAAGTGACACTCATAAACCTCTAATCAGAGTATAAGATTGATAGAATGGGTTTCCATTCAATCTTCGAGTGGTGTTCTTCGTGAACAAGTCTAATTCCAGGATAGCTACGACTATTAAATGAGCTTACACTTAATCCGAGCTTAATAAACTAGATGGCACTTAGCCTGATAGAAGGAGTGTATTGTATTTGTTACTACTGCAGAACCAGATAGAGTCACAAGCACGTGTTGTTCTAAGTATCGAGGGATTATACGCCTTTGCTAGAAAGCCCATTTGATCGTCTAGAGCTATCGAGTTCCATATCGATCTGAAACACTGAGCCCAAAGGTTCCCGGATGGGAAGCCAAGTTTAGGTTAACCTCTAGCTACTCTATACTTTGGGATCCTATGAGGTCACACACTTTGGGTCTTTATCAGACTAAGTAAAGAACCTATAGACTAGGTCTATGTCTAAAATAAAAGTCATGAAATCCGTTAGAAGAATTATTAATTGGTTGAACCGAATTAATAATTAAAAGGACTAAAGAGGAAATAGGATAAAATTAATCAGAGCGAGCAAGGGAATTTTTCCTGTTGCAGGTGGGCCCCAAATAAACACGGGTTGTTCAAAGTGGGGCCCTGCATGCTAGCGGGCTGCAAGTGCGTAAGCGTTACCCTTGGCAACGCTTGCTAGATAAAGGAAAGCCCGCTAGGGCTTTCCTTATACCCGCGCGGGTTAGCCAGTAGGTCATCTAGTACCACGCGACTGACTTGATTAACATGGGATGGTATTTATCCCATCCCATGTAGTTAGTGAGGGGGAGTCTAACAGTCCCCATTTTCGCTATAAATAGGCCTTGAGCCCCTCTCTTTATTCACACAAAACAACACATCAGAAAATAGCTTTAAGCTGAGATTTGCTCTCTAGATTCGACTTTCTATTCTTCCTTTGTTGTGCGAGATCCACCACAAGTATCTCCAAACAATTGAAAAATTCTTATTAAAGGATCTTTCTTAAGTGATCCTTCGGGATTATTTTCGGGTTTATTTTCAAGTGGTCTAGCAGTTACTGTCTACTGACGGGTTCCTCCTCCTCGTGGTTTTGGTCAATGAAGATCCGTGTGGTTCAATCATAGAGGCTCTCCTTGTTTGGAAGCTCTTGCTCAGAAAGTGCTACCTAATTACTCAAACGGAACACCGCTACCAAAAGAGAGAAAGCAAACATCAACTTGTAATGCTTCGATCTTTAGATGCTAGGTTTCTTTTATATGTTTTATAAACCTAAAAGTATCTATGGAATGCTTGAACTTAGATTATATCAATCATGGCATGCTTAGGAGATCTTTAGGTTAATTTTAAGTTATGATATTCCACCTTTCAATGATTGCATGTTCAATTACCATCTTGTTTGACCAGCAATCATATCATAATCTCTTGCTGTTTGATCAAATATCTCTTACTTATCCTTACTTTGCAAGATAAATCAATAATATTGAGGGTAAGGTCCAATAACAATATAACTGACTAAGTCTCACATTAGAGAAGTTGAGATCCTTGTACATCCTATAAACTTCTCATCTCATGGTCGCTAAGCACACATTATCTCAAGAACTTATTTCTCTCCCACATCTATAATGTGCCAGGTGTCCTTTCCTTTCTACCCTCATAAAGGAGCGCATGTCTTATCGTATCAACCAACACCATATAAAGTTTTTAGTTACAATGCAACCTAACATTTAACCTTATTCGACTAAACGAACTACCTTTAGCTCTTTAGACAGAACATGACCAATTGTCATGTGAACTACACAGTTCTTACTTAATTCCTTTTTAGATTCGGCACAAAATATTCTATACAATGCAATTTTATTATTATTGAATAGGTTCTCGAAATACACATAGCATGTTCAAAATCAAATTCATCCTAGTCTATATCCTCTTGATAATACTAGGGTAAATGCCCATTTGAGTGTGCTACTTTTCTGTCAGACATGCTATGAACGAAAAATAATATATGTACATAACATATACGCACACGTAAATTGCTCATAGAATAAAACTCATTTATATTAACACAATATCATTCAAGATTTGAAGGGTAAAATAAATGAGGTAAATGGATAAATATAATCCATGCATGTTTAAGTCTTTGATATATTTCACATATACATCTTTCAGAGACATACTTCGTAAACAAATCTACAAGCATGTAATGAGTAGATATATTCCTCATATTGACCTCTCCTCATCTTACTTAGTCTACAACTAATAGATACTTGATATCGATATACTTATTGTTACTACGATATTTCAATTTTATCGCATAGGATATCAATGTTTGACTATCTCCATAAATAGTTAACATTTTGTTTGGAGCACTCAGCATAAGAAGACTCAATAGTTTCTTTTGTCAATCATTTTCTTTTATCATAAATGGAAAAACACAATTCCACCCTTAGCCTTAGCTAATATGCACCTACATATTATTTTATAAGGTCTATTTCTTTGGTTCAATACATTAGAGCATAACCAATGGTCATACACACGTATCTTACAATTTTCTTAACGGCCTTCCAATACCCTATTACCTAAATGAACTAATATATTACTTCAATACACAACATGAGTTATATTAGGTCTGGAGTATAACATAGCTTATGTAATGCCAATATATGAAACATTTTTAATATCCTCCCACTTGATAGGAGTTTCAGAACAAATTCTTACACTAAGAATCATATTCTTAGTCATCGAAATACTTATGGGTTCATAGTTCAGTATATAGAATCTTTCTCAAGCTCTTTTTGTTAAAGATTCTAGAGATAACAATACTAATTATCTTATCCATCCATTTAGATTTCGATCATAGGACCTCTATAGAATTTTCTATGTGTTACATCTCGAAATTACTAAACACTCAATCTTTCACTAGTATGGTATTTACATAATTTTCTCCTTTACCATTCTAAATACCATAACTATAAAACCTCATTGAATTATAAATTGACTTATTCAAATCAAGAAACATTGTGTTTACAAATCTTTTGGGCAAATCCGCTTAATTTTTCCATATAGATCTCTCATGAAAATTCTCCACTAAGAATAGAGGTCCATACAGCTACTTGACGTAAATTTAAGGAATATACAACTACTAAAGTTGAAATAATTACTATTGATGTAATTCTCGCAATTAGAAAGAATATTTTCTTATAATATATTCTTATTAGTTTGAATATATGTATCCCTTAATTATAAGCCTAATGCTTTTATTTTACTTTGAGAATCCACTTGTTCACAATATTTTTATATCCTTCAGGAAATAACTTAATTCTTCTTCCATCACACGCAACTATTCATCTCCCTTTAAACAATTAATTTTCAGGGTTGGAAAATTGCCAATTTATTACTTAGGCTTCGAATTATCGTAAATATGTCTCATATATTTATCATACCTTGGAATTCTTCATTTTAAACTCATTTCTATGCTTCCACGAGCTAGAAATATTAAACATCTAAGCTCACACTTAAGTTAAAATTATTGACTCCCACTTGGACCCTCATGGAACAAGATCCCTTATTTCTAAGAAATTAATATTTTGTCAAAATTTTACAAATACAAATCTATCCACATTCTTCCCATAAATCATATCCTTTTGATATGTTTGAGTATCTTTAAAGGCATTCTACCTACCTCTTGAACCCAATTTTCTAAAATTCTTTAAGGTAGTGTGAGAGTAAGTGATACAACCATAATGTCATAACCTGGATAAATTTGTTATTCTTCCAGTTCAAGTCACATATGGGTTGGAAAAGACAAACTTTGGAGGTACTTGGTTTAGTACATATACTTAACCATTGGAAGGAGAATCTAATTTATCCTTTCATAAACTCTATACTTTTATAGAGTATAGGGAATAAACAATGGACATTCAATCCCTTCATCACATAAAATTGTAAGCTTAACTGAAAAGTACTTTTAACCACTTTAGTTCTAATGCTTTGTAGTAAAATCTAAATGATTTATTACTAGATTCATAAATATATTGATAGCTAGAATTTTGCGATTTATGGGTAATCAAGTAGATGATGTCATAACAAGTATGGACATCATTTAATGCGATGAAAATTAGGCTTATGCCTAACCCTCACCTCAATTAAATCTCATATATTTGAATGAATAAGTTGCAATTGAATTTTGTTCTAGTTTCTTTTGAAATGGATTATAAGTTTGATTTCCTTTAAATGGAACTCATCACAATGTCATAATTTAATCATTATAAATTACCCATTGCATTAAGCCTAGATGACATATCCTTCATTGCTTATGTGACATAATTACCTATACGATATGCTAACATTTTCTTCTCAAAGAAGAGTTAGTCTATGAAAAAAAACATTATCCACTTGATAATTTGTGATGCACATTCATCATAATAAAACCATTTGTTTAAGAACTAGACACATAAATCTACAACTAAGGAATGAAGAATCTTTATCGTTGGAAAAATTCAAAGATGAACCTATTATTCATTAAACCATATCATAAATTTAAAATTTGACAAATAATATGAGAATACAACACATCAAGTAGCCATTAGATTTGCGCTTAATACAAAATTAGTCTACATGTGTCAATCTATAGAACTTCAACTCATTTTAATTTCTATATATATTTCAATGTTTCTCATATAAGTTGTCGAAAATACACAAAATAATCGTAGTCCATACTCATGTCACATGTTGCACTTGAATCAACAATCCACAAAGGATATGATTTCATCAACAACATTGAGCATAGTCCAATATAATTCATTGTAGAATATATTACACGTTCTAGGTTGGGCTTAGCGCTCTATTGCACAATACCTCTATAGTGGCAATTTAGCATATCACCTTTGTGATTTTACTATTTATTGCCTTTGGACCCATTAAATTTATATTTGAATGGTTCAGATCCATTTGCATTATTCTTCTTCCCTTTTTGATATTCTAATATAAGTTAGCATCTGTTGTCTTAAGAACTATCTCCTTAAGACTTACCTTATGCCAAATACATTTAGGGAGAATCTTTGGATATCAGAAGAATAATTTTTACAATTTCCAAGAAA
>CATIWQ010163166.1:0-17116 GCA_949673415.1 Euphorbia schlechtendalii | reverse complement strand
ATAAACTAAAACATATTTAAACTTTAAATATAATTGCATTGTTTGCTTGAAATCTTTAATATTTGGTAAAATTTATTATAATGAAGTAAAGTAATTTAATAATATAAAATATAAAATTTTAAAATAATTATAAATTTAATGTATAAAAATATAATAAATAAATAAAATTATTCGTCGGGCCGGGCTCGGGTCAAACTTGGGTATTTATATAAAAATCAAACCCGGCCCATAAAACTTCAAGTTTTGACGGGTTCGGGCTCGAGCCGGATTTTTAAAAAAAATAAATACCTAAATTCGGTTCATTGAAGTGGGCTAGCCCAGCCTATGAACAAGTCTAGTTATTAGTAAAACTACAACGAGGAGGGCTTCATGTGATTGGCATATTCAATAATGAGGAAAAAGATAAGTTTTTACTTTTTTTTTCTTTTACCGTCAGTGCCTTAAGTTTGGGCAGCAATGGAAGGATATCATTGTTTAATTGTCGGGAGCATGTATAGCTTTCATTCGTTTATATATATATATATATATATATATATATATATATATATATATATATATATATATATATATATATATATATATATGCACACCATTTTCTTAGTTATTCGAGTATGCTGCCTATTTTTTTTCATCCTCTATAGCACTTATCGTTTTCTTATGGTCATATTGAGGATCAGCTTCATTGCAATCGCAAATTTAAAATCTTCTTACGATTGTTGTTCAGTTTTCCACCCAGCCATGATGAGAAGAAAAAAGAAAAATAATTATATCTCTCATTTCATTTGATATTCTGACATTTAATTTATCGTTAATGTTGTTATTTTTATTTATCCACATGTAGATAATGGATATATGATTGTTTTAATTTAATAATGTATCTTAATATTATAATTATCGGCAATAATACCGAGATCTATTATCAAATTAAATTGGACTTGAAAATGATTCCATCTATAAATTTGGATTACTTCAATATATACATTATATAAAATTTGTCACGTCTAGCTAAAAAAGGAATTTATTTTGTTAATAATACAAAAAGTTTAAATGTTAATTAATTAGTTAATTTTGGGAGCACTTCTAGCCACGTTCTAGTTCGATGCTTTTGTAGCACTAATTAACATATAGTAAATGTCCGTGTGCAAAGGGATTTGTAAACTGTACTAATTTTAATTTCATTGAAATGCTCCAAGTCAAAGCTTTATGTAGGCTACATAAATTAAGAAAGGGGTTCATTCAAGATTTAGATTTGGACGTAATTAAAGAATAGTAATTAACTAATTTATAACTATAGAGAAGGCATGTCTTTTCCTACAAGTACATTGTACCATTTAATTTCAGAAACCCTAAGATGATTCTTGATCCCCTATAGCTGATCACAGAGTTTTAGTTTAATTGGTGGGTTAGCTAATATTTTATCAACAATTATATTTTATCATTTGATCCATTATTCGTAATCACATGTCCATTAAAACCGAAATTTTTTGAAAATGAAAATGGTTGAATTGATTAATTTTTTTTTATTTATGAATAAAAAATTGCCATGCTCAAAATATACACTAAATAGCCATTCATTTTCCGTTTGTATAAGAATTAAATTAAAGCTTACCGATAATTATTACCAAAAAAATAAAAACTCATTGATAATCCAGGTACTGGTAAATTATATAAAAATTTAAATCTACAAGTACAACTTTTGGCAAATTCAAAATTTTTTATGTTTGATTGAGTAAACATGATTTTTTCATAATGAACCAACTATACGAATTTGATACTCCAATTTTATCTGAAAGAATATCCGATAACTTTTTCATTTTCCTTATCAAAATTTTTTTTATTGTGATTTTGGATATTATGCACCTGAAATGCCTTTTGCGGTACTAGGCGAGTGTAACTGTGTTGACTGTCAAGAATCTTACACTCAATAACTGTATTTAATCAAACGTGTGAAAATAGCATTCAGTAATCCGAAATTTTAATGGTTGACAAAAAAAGTAAATGTTACTATATGTTTGTTATGATATATGTAACAGTAGTTGAACAGTTAAACAATGAATTGATGGAGTGGAAGTGACACCTTAGATGACTATAGGAATTAGGTAGGTGGAGGTGGCTACCTGTAAGAGGTGCGAGGCAACCCACCAATTAAAGTTGACCACGTCGAACACATTAAAATCATGCCATGTTATCATTCATATGTTAGAAATTCTTATTTGCACATGATGGGGTGTGATCCAATTCAAATCATCCACACTCATTAATAAGTTGCATATCACATATTTATAAAGTTAAAATTACTAGCTACTTAACCCGATCAAGGTTAAATAGTTTGACGATTAATTTCATGGACTTTTTTAATATTGTTTTCCTTAGTAATATGTTAACACCATCACACGATTGATTTTCAAGCTCCATGAGAAATGGAAAGAAGTTTATTTGAAATTGTTGTATCTTATTCGATGATAAAATCAATAATTATATATTAAATAGACGGTGATAAACATAATCGTCAACGTGTTGGCGAGTATGTAGTTGACATCATTCCCTTAATTAACTTATATAACAAAGTCCTAATTTAAACAATACCATTTTAGGAGAAGTTTGACTTAAAAAGATTGGAATTGATGATGAAGTTTACTCAATGAATCAAGCACTGATTTTCCAATTAAGTTAATAATGGATTACGAGTTCAATTGTGGAGCAAATTTGAGCCATAATGTTGGGTCTCATTATGAATGTGCCTCCATGCTATAATTTATATCTTAATTAATTGAAGTCAACCCACTTTCTAAAATTAAAAGGAGAATTATTTGTTCAAAACTTGTTTGAATATAAGATTCCGCATGACAGTTTACAGAAGGCTTTTTTTGCCGAAAAATACTGTTTTAATTTGGACTGCAATTATGTTTAGTTTAGTTCTTAAACAATAATAAAACGATATCGTCTTGTCATGCTGAGAGGCTACCGAGCCTGTACTGTAAGTTAATGGCGATGTTGGGATAACACAAAAAAGGCAATAACCACTAAAATGCTAAAAAATTCCATGAATATAATTTTTTTTGACGATTTTGTACTCTAGTAAATAAGATAACACAGTATCGTCACTAAAATTTTGCTTCATTGTGTGTATATACAAAGAGCCCAAATAAGCTTTTGACTTGAATGGGAAATCTTGCTTATTTTCTACTTTTTCCAATTTGAGGTATTTGGGACGGCACTAGCTACCCTATTCAAACCAGAAATTGCAAATACACTATATTTAGTAACCAAATATTTTATAAGTTGACTGAATTAGTTTTTGAAACTTTACAATTGGATCGCTTCAAACACACTCAATCCACCGATTTATTGACTTGAAAAAAATACACTAAAAGTATTATATACATAACAAAAATGTAAAATTTATTTCATTGTCATACAAAAACATAACTTTATGCATTACATAGCAGCGACAATTTCATGAATGCGAAAACACAGCACTATAAATAACATTTTCTATACATATTAATGAAAACAACTGCTGTAGGTTTGTTATTTTTTCTGTATAGTGCAATGACTTTGTTTTGCTTTTGAAAAAGCTAAATAATTAGAAACAAAAGAGTTTCTTTGCTTTGTGTGTGCATGTGGGCTGCATTTGCTTATGACATTGACTATGTCCTTCCTTATTCCTTTAACCCCTTATTTTTTTTTCAAAGCCATGAGAATTAAGGCTATGGCCTTTTTTGGCCCTTATGTAACAAAATAATGTAGCTCATTGATAGGACTTCTATTTGGTGGGACTAGACCTACCATCTGATTTGGCAAGAATGGAATCACACATGATGCTAAGATTTGTCCAATGGGAGGGTGAAATAATGATACGTGAGCGGTGCTAGCTTAACTAATAGAATTCAAGCCCGCTGGAATATTCAATATTTATGAAAATTTTCGGTAACTGAACTGATGATTACCCGTCCATGCCGCCTCTTTACCACCATCATTAATCGAATTCAATTGGTCATAAGTTAAATGGGAACTCAGTAGTGAAATTTGAGTTTGACCTCCTCATAATATAGAATGATAGTATAAATGCAAATCTTTCCTTTTCAAACCCCAAGTGAGCATTACTAAGATCCCACTACTACTAGTTAGTGCAATTTGCATTTGAAATTTTGGACCCTTAATATTGGTGGTGTCTATTGATCTAGTAGTAACCAAATTGATTTCATATTATATATTAAATGAAGATCTTTAAACAAGCGAAGTAATGCGCATGAGAGGAGGGGACATAAAATGGCCTCACATTCATCAGAATTGAAGGGGGAAATGTTCCACTTTTGGAAGACATTCCATGGAAAAAATTGAAATACTTTAGAAACATCTTTTAATTTAAATAAATTAAATGGCAAGGCATGGTCTCTCTAGAAATTGCCCTATTGATAAATAATGCTCACGTGTGTGTGCCATCATCATAGTACTACTATATACGTGGTAGACCAAATAATTTCATCACTCCCACGTGCTTTATGCCCAAGCCCATCCTTAAATTTGTGTTTTTTCTTATGTTAAAACAACAAGCAAAACTTTAGAATTTTAATATTAAACGAGAAGTGTAATATCATTAGTAACAAGAATCAATAAAAAATTTCTATCTAAATTATTGAAACTATACAAGGTCTTAAGGATGCTAATCGAAATTAAATCTCTCAAAACTCATGAATCACAGAAAAAACAGTGAAGACATAACAAAAGAGAAGTTTGATCAACATATTATATTATTCTATTAAAAAATCAAAATATTTATCTTATTTTATAACAAAATTAAAACTACTTTACTTTATTTCAACTAATTCCATAGTGGAAATAGTTGATCCATGAAAAGAAGAAGAAATTAACTGATAGGTTAACCACCACATGTGATAGGGGCATATGAATAGAAATTTCATTTGAAATGACATTTGCCTAAAAAAATGTCAGATTCATTCATCATGTGATAATTGAAGTCATCCAAAGACTCATCATACAAAATAATACCCCATTTGATAAAAATTGCATTATCTGAAAATTTCAATAATTAAATACCATACCTTACCTAACAATGACATGGTTATGAACTGCAGCATCACGGGGCTTGTTACTATTCCAAATCCACGTCTAAATATTTGAGCATTTTATTGTTTTAGTGGTTGATATGGAGTAATTAGGTGCCACTTTGTGAGTTGTGAAGAAGAATCTGGATCAATATTGATATTTGACCTGAAGGTATCATTGGTTCATTTTGTTGAATTGACCAATTTGATTGATTTAGCTCCTTCAACAACATCAAATATGATATGCTGACATATAAAGTCGTTTCAGTTGTTGTTAGTCAAAATGATGCCCATTAGAAAAATAAAATAATCTTCAACATGATTTAAGGTATATTTTTTTTTAGGAGAAATTGTAGGTGCCGGGTTCAAATCCTGATCATCTCACCTACTTTGTGGATGTACCACTCGAACTATATTTGATTGATGAATTAAGGTATATTTGAAGCTAAACAGCTTCTTAATATTCTATAACCACCCTAGAGTTATAAAAAAGCATATTTGATAGGTCATAATCTGTTGCTGCAATTTCATTTCTATACCAAATAGCATTCTTGTTAAAAAAAAATAGATTAAACTGTTGTAGCTTAAATTTCAATAAACTTGCAGATTAAACTGATCTAGCTTAAATCACAATAAACTTGTGCCTAGTGAAGGTCATTTAAATTTGACAAGATTTGAGACAAGTCATTCCAATTTGCTACCAATGCGAACCTCTTAGGAGAAAAATAAACCCATTTGAAACAGTGGATCAAATGTCATGTTTTCAAGTTCACCCTAAATTCTAACTATGAAATAACAGAACAATCCAAATAAAGGTAAAGCATATAACAGTAATTTTTTTTGCAGAAAATGCTTTAATTGTAACTAAACTATTCATACAATTACAAGGATAATGATGTCCTACAAGAGCCGCAATATATTGAACGTCATTAGAACCAAAACCCGTCGTTGCAGCAGACAATATTTGCCGAATGCTGCAAAATACTCTAGTACAAAAAGATGCCAATTTCAATATCCCTAACAGAGAAGCATTTTTGCATAAGATTTTAAAGCAATCCCCAAAAACTAGATTGTCCATCACCCAATTTAGACAATACAACTTCTTCATTCATCAGCAAACAGAAATGACCAACTAAAATGAGTAGGAAAGCTCAACCACTAGCTAGAGAGGTTTTGACTATTTTCATCGTTAAAACCTTTTTCCAAAATTTTATGATCTGCAGATTCTACTTCAGACCAAAACCCCTAGAATTATATGACCTGTGGTTATTTCTCCACCATCACCTGCAAGTCACACAAGAATATCGATAACACACAAAATGTGTCACATAGAAATACAGTTGAACATGCAAAGCAAAGGCCTTACATTACGAAATGAAGAAAATATTGTTCATTAATCGATTAGCAAACACAAGGATAATTAACTGACTCGTCAACAAATCATGAGCAATCAAATTGTAACTGATGTTTTTTTACTCAATTATTGTAACTTCATTTGATAACACTAAAACTCAACCGCAATCAAGCATCAAATCTCGGCAACCCCCATCTCGAAATATAATACTGTGGCGGTTTGAGTTGTAAATATGTCCACCATAATCTCCCTAGCTTGAATATTTTGATCTACAAAGGGTGAGATCTTTTATTGAATTAAAGCCAACTAGCAAGGATCTAATGGTACTCTCAATGTAAAAAACTTATGTCCATCAAAAAGTAAAATTAGTTTTCTGCTAAAACATTATAAACCTAGAAGGGTAGAACCAGGCATAAAGCCCAAGATTTCAAACAAAAGAAAAATAAGATCAGCAGTTACAGCATATTTTACATAGGAAGATCTCCTTTCGTTGAATTAACTTAGCGTACCCAGACAAAGTTGAACAGTTTATATATTCAAGACAGAGATTAAACAGTAGCTACAGCCTTGTCAAGAGCTCTTTGAGCCTGTTCAATCAATGGAGGATGCTCCGGGCTGAAATAGCACAAGTCAGATTTCCCAAGCAATTTTACAGTTTCGTCTTGCACCTTGAACATAACAAAGTTCAGAAAGAACTAAACAGATAAAGAAATGATGAAAAAGAAGACGCATACAATAATTTTACTTTGCATAACGGAATTGCAATTTATCGTGACAGATGATGCACCGAGAAAACGGGACTTTAATTCCCAAAACACTTTTCTACGAAAACTAAAACAAT
The DNA here is from genome assembly GCA_949673415.1 of Euphorbia schlechtendalii. NCBI lineage: Eukaryota > Viridiplantae > Streptophyta > Magnoliopsida > Malpighiales > Euphorbiaceae > Euphorbia > Euphorbia schlechtendalii. Next base: position 9,852 of record CATIWQ010163166.1, on the reverse strand, counting down.
CACAGAGTCCAAACAAAGCAATGCTAGCCATCAAGATTAATGAATCTACTTCTAAAACTATACAAGTTTGCATCATTGTCAATGGAGCAAACAAAGCAATGCCAAGATTACTCTCGATAAATACGATACTCATGGTTTATTTGGAAACGCTTTAGCATTTGAAGATTCTAATCAATAACCAAAAAATGATTTTAGAAAGATTCACAAACCCTGGCTCAAAATTCCCATAGGAAGCGCTTCTGGATATTTCAACTTCCTAGCTTCCAATTCCCCCAAACTAAACGACCTTATTGCCCTTGCGGACCATCTAAACAATCACACGAATTTGTCAACTAAATAAACTAATCAAACTCCAAATGTATATATAATAAAACTTTACTCGTGACGCACATTGGGAGCTTCTCTGAAGCGTGTTTCCTGCAAAACCGTCAAAATCAAAGCTCAATCCTCAAATAAAATTGAAAGAAAAGGCAAGAGGACTAGATTACTTGGTCGGGAGACTTGATAAGACAGTGGTAGCCATAGAACCATGGCAGTTGAAGACGAAATAGCTGAAATTGGGAAAAATGAGAAAGTGCGAGCCGTCATTGTTAAGCCTCTAGTTACGGATTGAAAGAGCGTAGTTGGGTTGGGGAAATCAATGGAAGGGTTTTGCAGGGAGTTTGGCTTGGCACCTCTGGGCGCTCCTCTCGTGGACGATGCTAACTTCTTCCACTTCTCATGCGTATGCGTTAAAGTTCAAGCTACAGTTTATGGAGTGGTAAATATATATTCAAAAACTAATAATTTGAATAAAAAGACACTTTAGTTTTAATTGAAAATTGTAATAATTTTGAACTCTGATCTTCTGTCAAGAGCCCATTTTGAACAATTTCAAGAGGTGTGAATGCATTAAATCAACAGACAATGTTCAGCATTCATTGTGACAATTTTGTTTACGTATGAAAAGATATTGGTGAAATAGACTATCCATTGGAATGCTTTACATGTTTGAGTTTGTTGGACAGTAAGTTTGATTAAACTTCTGAAAATTGAAGAACTTTGAAGCTCAATCGGACGATTTCCTCTCTAATTAAATATATTTAACTAATTTCAGATTCATTTTTCATGCTTAAGTTATCGATCATTAGTTCTTTCCTGTTTGAGGGAATCTTTAAACTTACTGAATTTAATTGTTCATCAAATACCGATTTCAGGCGATTGGTTTTCTTTGTTGAACTGAAGACAAAAGCAGCCGCGAGTGATATGGATAGCTGATAAGTTAGATTAGGGAATGAGATTCAACTAACTGTAGGATTTTGTGGCTTGCTAGTCATTTTCTGGATGGTTGAAATTATGAAAATTCGATCAGCAATGGAGATCAATTAGTCCATCTTAGTTTGTTATGATCCACATATTTCGTTTTTGCTGTTAAGAGTAATATGATTTGGAAAGAAATGACACTAGACTAATGAATGGTAAGGGTAAGCTATTTCTTGAAATATATGTAGATATGGCAGTTCTTTATTGATATGTGTACTTGCATTATGGAGTTTCTATTCTAGCATTTGCTAATTATATTAATTTCTTTCTGTAAATGCTGTCTTTTGTAGTTTTAGCTAAAGCTCATTGCTTGCTTCAGAATAAGCTTGCTGCTGTTTCAGATAAATATTCAAACAGATTTGCTTTTATTTCTTGTTATTAGTTACCTGATGAATGCATACCAGTTTTCAGCAAATAAGGAAATGGAAACTCTACAAATGAATTCTGTTTTCAACTCTCTTATGATATGAAAGCATCTGTTTGTATATATATGAATTTTTAATCTTAAGTTGATAGTAAATTTACTCATAATTTTCTAACCTCATACCTGCCTTTTCCAGTATTATTAATTTATCAGTATAAGAAAAAAGTGATCTCTAAACTGTAAATAGGATTTGAAAGCCAATGAGCTCGAGGCTGTCATTGTTTCTATCTGCCTGCAAGTTTCATTATGGACTTTATATCATTATTATCTTCTTTCGTTAGCGGGAAAGATTCTAATATGCAGTTTTCATTTGTAAATGGATATTCACTGGGAGCTTTACATACAAACAACTCATGCCACACAAGTCACGTGCCATGAAGGTTAAAAAAGTCGAACCATTCGGCAATTCTCACATCTCTTGTTACACTGGGCTCACCATTTTGCCGTCATATTCTCCACATCATAAAGGTGAGCGATCATGTACTGGGAAGATAAAGCCAATTGGACAAGGCGAATTGGTTGAAAATGGATTTACAGGGATACTTTGAATGAATTTGTGCTTTAAATTATTAGGACACAATTTGAGCGTAAAGAGGTCCTGTTGGTATGAGATTGTAGCTTTTGGTTGCCATGGCTAGGTTTTTTTCTTCTTGTTAGTTGCAAACATAACTTTGCAGTCATAGTGGTAGTTAGGGTATTTGGAGGACTCCAAAATTGTTTTCGATTATTGGGCCAAAAGTTGTCATGTGTTGCAGGGAAAAATTTGATACACGGATTCGGGATTATATTGTTTACTTGTTATATTAGATTGATAAGAACGGATACTACATTTGATCTTCAGTCAAAAGGCCGGAAAGGTTTGTAAACTTATTATATTTACATAGCTCAAAACCAATAAAAAAGCTTTCTTGAATCTCGTCCTAGGCAATGTAGCTGTTGAATTGCTGATTCAATTTACTTGAATTATGAACAAATAGTACGAAGTAGGCTTGGGATGCTTCAAAATAGTATTTTCTGTACAACTCTTGTTCAATTTTCATATTACTACCATTGTCATTCAACAAATTGGCAAAAATTGCCCTTATTCTTCAAATATATTATAAAGTCCAAAGTTTTAATCCCTGCACTGCCTCAACAATTAAAACTAAAAATCGATTGCGTTGATTTTAGTTTTTTTGGTGTCCTCAATTCAATTTATCATAGTATTATTTGTTACTTTTTATTGTATCATTCCTATTTTCTTACATTTCTTTTCCAGTAAATTATCACATGTCGAAAATTAAATGGAAACACCTTAGATAACATTAAAAAATGAAAAAATTGGAATCACCCGATTTTTTTCGCAACAACAAACTACCAAACTATGTGAAATACCAACTCAAAGTCATCAAAGACCTTGTGTCGAAGGTTTTGATGGTTAGGAAGGAAAATCAACTTAGACCACATTCAAAAAATTTAAATAAGAAATTTCTTTTATTTCCATTCAATTTTTTCAGTTACAATTCTACCAAATAGTAGGAATTTGGAGAGAAACAAACTATTTACTCTATATGACTTTCCTTTAAAATGTTAACTTTCTTTTCTATTCCTCCAACCCCAATCAAAACCTAAAGTTGCAAAACACATAAAACATCTTATAGAAATAGTTTACTAGCATGGTGACAACTAAAGACAAAGATGATTAACTGAGAATAACTCGTTCAACATGTCTTTCAAAGAGAAAATCAAAGGTCATGAGTTAATTTGATACATAACTTCTTCAAAAATCCGTATTCACAAAAAAATAAAAATAAAATCAATGCTACATATTTTATTACATGAGCGTAATGGATTAATACAACTATCAACTTGATAAAATTATAATGGTTCAAAGTAATCAATAACACGTGAAGTGTTACTTGGAAAAAAAAGTAACCAATAAAACGTGAAGTGTTACGAAATGAAAGTGGGATAGGATGAGTCGAATATTAGGGGTATTTCTTTATACAGCGCATTATTAAAAAAAATAAGAGGACAATTCGTCTTAACATTTTTATGTGTAGTCAATTTTATTTCAACTGAAAAGGCAACGAAATTTAAGTACTTGCCTTCCTCGAGGTCACCTTTACTTAATTTTCTACAATCCTTTATTAAAACTTCAAATAACTAAAGCAGATTTTTAAAATATCCATATAATCCAAAACCCTTTACTTTATTCAGAATTTTATTAGTAGTACCATTTTTTAAAATTATTTACTTGCTCTGTCATTAATTAATAAATATGTTATTGAATTTCCAAGACGGACTTGAACCATTTTCTTAACCACAATTTATACTTTTAATTTCACAATTAAAATATTAATTATCAACTAGTTTTACAATATTATTATATCATATATGCTTTTCTTAATTTTATTTCAAGTTTTCATGATATTTCTACTTTGTTGATTTCTCCTCCTTTTCCTGCCAAACCCTAAAATCATTTCCCTGGTAGAAATTCTGCAACCTAAATGTTGTTTTTATATTTATCTTGCAATTTTCCTTGATTTTTTTGTAACTTTTGTAAAAAAATTCTGCTTACAGTGAAGTGGCCCTTGAAGCTCTGTGCAATTCTTTGCAATGGAAGAAATTCAAGGGACAGAAATCATTCGACTGTTGTAATTTGTACTTTTTGTTGATCTTGTAAGACTGTACACCAAATTTTAGTTTTTTTCTGAAAACTGGATTAGCTGGTTTATGTTCATTTTCAACATGTTTGTTTGATCGCTAGAAAATTCTGAATTTTGGTTTCGAAATTTTAGCATTTGAGGTTCAAAGAGTGTCTAAGGAACTGAAATTTCAAAATCTGTTAAATTTTTTTCAGAGTTGTAAGGGTTTTAAGGGGGTTTAAGGTTGATCTACAAATGATGGAGGCAAAACAGGAATTAAGCTCAGGGATGCCGGTGAAGGGAAATGAAGCTCCAGAGAGTTTCAGGCTGGCTCCGAGAACTGAAAATTCTTTTCCTAACCCGAATTTTGACCCTAATCCTAATCATAACCCTAATCCTAATCCGAATCCTAACTTTAACCACAATCCAAGTTCAAATTTGAACGCTAACCCAAACCCTAACCCCAATATTAATTCCATCTCTGCCCAGTTAGGTGGGGCCGCCGCCATAACAACATCTACGGCGAGTTTGAGCACGGAGGCCAAGAAGAAAAGAGGGAGGCCAAGGAAGTACGCACCTGACGGAAGCTTAGCCAAGGCATTGTCTCCGGTGCCGTTATCGGCCTCTATTCCGATCGCCGGAGGGGAATTCTCGACATGGAAAAAAGGTAAAGCACGGTCTTCAGAAGCGGTGAAGAAGCAACCTAGAAGTGATTATGAGAGCAGAGGTAAAACTTAAATATTCCTAATTAGTTACTTGTAGTCATGTTGTAGTATTTTGCTGCTTAATTCTGTTGTTAATTGCATCCTTGTAGTTTGTTATGTTAAAATATAATTGGTGGGTCTAGAATCTAGATTTGATCTTTTGGTTCATTGGTAGTAGCGTTATGAAGTAGATTTGTTGGGTTTGATGTGAGAGTGAGTGGGACCGTTGCTCTCGATTTTTCTGTTCCCCAATTTTTGGAATTGATGGTATAGGTGAATTATAAGATGAGTATTGATGATGACGCTATGATCTCAAGGAATCTTTTTCTTCTGGAAGGAATCCTGTACTTTTTCTGAGAGGATAAATAGCAATTCTGCAAGGAAACGAGACGTCGGATATTAGAGGGAATATTTCTGATGGTTAAAATCTGTTATTGGCTGCTCTTGAGTAGATCCTGATATGTTTTATGCTATTTTTAGAACAAGCTATTTCTAGCCCTGAATTTGAACTAAAGATAAAATAAGAAGCTGACCGGGTAAGGAGAGAGGGCTGGTTTGCATTGGCTTCCTAAGCACTGAATAGGTTCTGTTGTTTTCAAACTTATTTTACATTCAATTCAATACCTACTTTTAAGTCGAAAAGAACAGTTTTACTTTGTAGTGTAGTTATAAAAGTATACATAGTTGTCAAATTGAGAATCAAAGTCTAAATTTTGTGAATCTGAGAATTGAATCATAAAATTCAGGTGAAGCTCATAAACTTATATATTTATAATATATTTAATATGCTCTACTTAAATTAATATTAAAATTCAGTCCAAAAATACAATATCAATATAAAAACAATATATCAACTAATTAAATACTTAGAATTCATATATTAACAAATATATTGCTAATAAAATTTATTTACATTAAACATAGCAATTTGATAAATGCGAAGTAGTCAAAGAGGGAGTAGTTATTAACAAGTTCAAGTCTCGTACAACTAACTAAGTTACGATTTTGAATTAGAAGAGTACTAATTAGGATAGAATTCTATCAATATTGGTACAAGGAGATGAAAAGATAAAAGATGCCTTAATTTTTTTTCACTTTCAACAAGTGAATCGTACGATTCGGCCTATTCACCACCGATTCTCACGATTCTATGCCGATTCACATCTTATTTCGATTCACCCCATAGATTCGAATCTATTTAGGGATGAATCAAATCGAATCGTACGATTTTGATAACGATGAAGGTACATAAAAGCAATACAGAAGAATGACTGTATGTGGGATGGGTTTTTGGATTTGGTAATCTCGTTATAACATAAAGTGAATTGCTTTTGTATAACAATTTAGTTCAACTTTTGTTCGGTTGGTACCTCCGTGGGTTTTTCTAAAACACTTTTTGACAACTGCAAAGCTCTGACGTCAATTGTGATATTCATATGCTGATTTTAATAAATTATGTGTTGCAGGGGACGGAGTTGCGTACTTTGGCGCAAATTTTACACCCCATGTGCTTACTGTATACGCTGGCGAGGTATGCTTTTGAAGTTTCAGTGAATGTTTTATTCCTCATAATTTAGTTTACAACTTCTTTAGTTGTCTCAAATTCGAAAATGCATGAGCACGTGATTGGCATCGCTAAAGCCTGGTTTTGCATCAATGTTTTGTGTATTTGCTTTTGCTTATTTGTGCTCTAATTTTTCGTTTCATGATGTCTCTGTTTTTTACACTTGCTGTGCTGTAGGATGTTACAATGAAGGTGATGTCGTTTTCTCAGCAAGGATCTCGAGCCATATGCATTCTCTCAGCAAATGGTACAATCTCAAATGTCACACTTCGTCAGCCTACTACCTCTGGCGGTACTCTAACATACGAGGTATTATGCATAATTATACGTATTTTAGGCTGTTAAGATTTTGATACACAGCACACCAATATTCTCCGTAAAAATGTTTTCCTCATTTCACGATCATATCTCGAGCATATTGATCGTTTCTGATTTGTTCCACATAGGGTCGATTTGAGATACTTTCGCTATCTGGATCCTTTATGCCAAGTGATAGTGGAGGAACGAAGAGCCGATCTGGCGGGATGAGCGTCTCATTGGCAGGTCCGGATGGTCGTGTTGTTGGTGGTGGTCTTGCTGGTCTCTTAGTTGCTGCTGGCCCTGTCCAGGTACTTTTTTCAGGCTGAATACATCAGGAGCCCCCGAACTTGTCCCTAAACGTCAATTTGCCCCTTGAACTTTCAAAAGTTCCAAATAATCCCTAAACTTGAAAAAGTGCACTAATTCGCCCCTCTCAATATCACGTGTCCGTTTCTGATCGGTTTGACTTTTCAACGATGTCATTTTTCTGATTTTTCTGCTTCTAATCAGAAGCTAACACGTGCATTGAATGGGCAAACTGGTCATTTTTTTGCAAGTTCATGGGGGCAAACTGGTCATTTTCCCTCCAAACTTTTTTTATCATAAAGTTTCTATATTTTTCTTAGCACTGCTTCCTAGTATCACGATACAAGTCCATTTTTCTTATGGATTTGTTTGGAATCCATCAGGTTGTGGTGGGTAGTTTTCTGCTAGGCCACCAACAAGAGCAGAAACATAAGAAACAGAGAATCGAACTCGCTCCAGCTGTCCCTCCCGTGAATCTGATGTCAGCAGAAGAGATAGGAAGGGCATACAGTGGGGTGAACAATGCAAATTCGTCGGCTTTCTATGGAGGCAATTCAGTCGCTATCGATGCCATGCAAGCCTTTAAGAAGGCAACTTCTGACAACAAAACTACGTCATCCCCCGACGAAGATGACGTATCTGGGGACCCTGACCTGTCCAATGGCGAGGCGTCTAGCTAGCGACGATTCGTACAATCAAGTTGTTGTAACTTATAATTATTCGCCTATGAAGGAATTGGCAGTTATGGAAAACAGGTTAGGGGTTTTAACAGTTGCATGGATTTTAACCCACGAGTGTACTCTTTGTTGTTAGATTTAGGTAGGAAAGTAGGATTTTGTATTACGATTTGAAAGTGTGTTTTGTAGTGTTTGTGTTGTTGTAGGAGATGTGTACGAAACCCGATTTGTCATTCTTTCCTTGAGTGTGTTTTAGCTGAACGATGTTAAGTGATTAGATTTTGGTTCGTATTCTCTAGCCTCGTGATTTGGGACATCGAGCATTCATTTCTCTAGTTGACGATGGAATGAAAGTGTTTTTGGGGTTTTTTTCTCCTCTTCTAAACTCATCTCTACTAGTTGACTTTTTGTTGTTGCTACTATTAATGATTTATAACATATGATGATGCATATTTTGAAATTAATTCATGCCTTAATGGATGTGGTTTAGATAAGGCAGCCTTTGGTTAGTGTCGAATAAAGAAGTTGCATGGGAACCGTTGGATTTGTTTCGAAGTAGTTTCGAAGTGAGTTAATACTACATCTCTTTTCATTAAAAGGTTTCCTTGGTTTATTAAGTGGTTCTCAATATAGGTTTGCAAAGTTGTTTGAGAAATATAATAGTATTGTGCTCGCATGAGATAAATAGTTTAAAGCTTGTTTCTAGTGCAAATGTCCAGATTTGCAAGTCGCAAGTACACAAAAAAAAAAACTCCACTTTCAAAATATACGATGAGGTACATTGATTTGCGAATTCCACACACACGTATTGATCATTAAATTAATCTTATTTTCAATTCAAAATCAAGAGACTAATCTAGTTTTCGTTTAAAATATCATGGAAATTGTGTTTTTTAAATAAGTATTTATAAAACCATAACTCATTACTCATTGTAAAAAAAATGAAAATTGAACACTTTTAAAAAAATTCGTTTCTTTTGAACTTACATTAACTGAACCGAGAAATCTTCAACCAATCCCGGATGTGACTCGAACCTGTGACTTCTACAATTCACAGCTTTCGTCTTAACTATTAGGCTAAGACTTCAGTGACATGTACATTAAACACTTGTATTAGCTTGCTTTAAAAAATGCAAAACTAAAGAATGTTCCACTCATTTTAAAATCCCTTAGGGCTTCTTCAGCCCTGTACTATCAGTTTTCATTTTAAACTCTATAATTTGAAATTGCTACAGTGTTTATTCTCCGATTCTTCATTTCAAAATAAAATATTATTACTTAATTCTTTTCTACTTAATTTCAAATAATAAACAATCAATCAAATTAAAAGAAAACAAAACAAAAGGTAAAAAGTATACAAAATATTATTATTAAAAAACTTTTGAAGATGCTACAGTACCCACTTCAAATATGAAGTGATATTGTAGCAATTATACAGTTTGAAGCGGGATTTGAAACAGAGTTGGAATTTCAAATCCCACTCAAACTTCATTTTGAAGGAGGTTAGAAATGTCCTTGTTACGTGTAAAGTGATGTCCAACTGTTGAGTCAAAAGTTGAAATAAAAAAATGTTGTAAGTTACTGATTTTATAGTTTGGAATGTCTATCCCAACAAAACCCCGGGTCGTATTAAGAGTTATATTTTTCCTACTTAGCGCTCTTTTTCCTATAAATTATTTCGTAGACAATGAATATTATACACCTTCTAGTTATATGTAGACCTGTTCGCGCCCGGCCCGGCCCGAGCCCGTTTCCATGGGCCGGGCTTGGACACGCATTTTTTTAAAAAGCCCGGCCCGAGCCCGAGCCTGTCAAAGCCCGAAGATTTATGGGCCGGGCTTGGTTTTTATATAAATACCCGAGCCCAGCCCGACGAATAATTTTATATATTTATTATATATTTATACATTAAATTTATTATTATTTTAAGATTTTATATTTTATCCTA
>CATIWQ010163109.1:0-12760 GCA_949673415.1 Euphorbia schlechtendalii | reverse complement strand
TCCAATATACATTCAGTGTATATTCATGTGTTCACTTCTAAGATCCTATCTTTAGCTTATTGAGATCAGCTACTTTTGAGAAGTGCACCCACATGCTGATCTATCCGCTTCATCAATGTCCAGTCTCGATGAAACTATGATTAGGGATGTTTAGACATAATTATAATTACACATAAAGAGAATCTCAACAATCATAATCCCACTATGATTTCTCTTCTATGCTATAACTTATGTCATGGACTTTGTTAATCAATTAATAAGTATAACATATAGACGTTCATATATACTTAAAGAAACAACTTTGAATAACAAAGAAAAGCCTTTTATTAATTAATAAATATGTTTATACATTATACAAGCTAATGTACTACCCTAATTGCTCTTAGGGCATACACTATATCTAACAGATTATACCTTAGAAGATAAAAAAAATTATCATCGAACTAAACGTCAACGAGACTTGGTATATGGAGAAGCGGGTAGCTTATTGAAATATTTACAATAACAATTGATTGATAATCCATCGTTTTATTCTGCGATGCAATTAAATAATGAAGAGCATATTACCAATATATTTTGGGTAGATGCTAAAATGATTATTGATTATGCTTATTTTGGTGATGTTGTGAGTTTTGATATGACATACAAGAAAAATAAGGAATTTAGGCCTTTCGGAGTATTTGTTGGCTTAAATCACCATAGAGAAATTGTGATTTTTGGTGCTACTCTTTTATATGATGAAGCTAATGAATTTGTTGAATGGTTGTTTAAAACATTTTTGGAAGTACAAAAAGAGAAGAAGCCAAAATGTATTTTCACCGATCAAGATCATGAAATGGTGCGTGCATTGCAAATTGTGATGTCAAATACCTATCATGAGTTGTGTTGTTGGCATATAATGTAAAATGCCATAAAAAAATTTAGGAAATTTGTTGAAGGATGAATCTAATCTTCTTAACGACTTTAAAGCATGCATTTATGAGTACGAAGAGGAAGACGTATTTCAATTAGCCTGGAAGCATATGATATCTAAGTATAAAGTTGAAGGAAATTCTTGGTTGAACAATATTAATAAAATAAAAGAAAAATGGGCTAAATGCTACATGAAAAATGTGTGCACTTTGGGGGTGAGAAGCACACAACTCAACGAAAGTTTGAATGGAGATTTGAAGGATTATCTAAGATATGATTTGGACATACTTCAAATTTTCAAGCATTTTGAGCATGTTGTTGAGGAAAAGAGGTACAAGGAATTAAAGGTAGAGTATAATTCAAGGAAAAAACTACCGCAAATGAGGATGGTCAAATCTCCTTTGTTACAAGTGAGTAAGATTTATACTCCAGCGATATTTAAATCATTTCATGAAGAGTACGATTGGTCATTAGCAACTATTATAAAAGATCAAAAAGAAAGTCCACAAATGAACGAGTATGTGGTTGGAATTTTTGACCATGATGAAGAGTACGAATTTCTTGGTAGTCCTTTGGAAAGAATAGTTTCATGTAGTTGCAACAAGTTTGAGGTGTATGGATTTCTATGTTGCCATGCTTAAAAGTTTTAGATATGATGGATGTGAAATTGATTCCAGATCAATATATTGTGAAGAGGTGGACAAGAGTGGCAAGGAGTGAAAATATAGTAGATGTTGATGGAAAAATTATTCAAGGCGATTTAAAGTTAAATAACACTCGACGCTATAGACTTTTATGCTCCAAAATAGTGAAGTTAGCATCTCGTGCCTTTGAAAATGAAGAATCTTACCAACTAGTAGATAAAGCCATTGATGATCTAACAAGTAAAGTTTCAATGTTGAGCATAAAGGATTTTACATTTGATGAAAATGATTAAGCTACTTTGTCATCTTTAGCAAACAAGGAAAAAAATGAAGAGTTGCAGAGCCTCTTTGAAAAGGTAAAGGGTTTGAAAAAATACAGGACAAAAAGGTAGGAAAAGGTTGAAGAGTTGGGTTGAAAAGCAAAAACCAAAAAAGAAAAAGAGAACAAAAATGCAAGGCTGGAGAACTCCAAAATCAACTTATCAAAGGCATGTTCTTTGTTTGCTTTTTTATTAATTTAACTTAATAGTTTATTTACATTTCTTAAATTATATAAAAGGTCCTTATATATTTGTAGGATATTCTAAATTCATTAGGTTGGATGAGCTATACTTCAAATGATAGAAATTCAAATAAGCCAAATCAAACTTTTGAGGTACATATATAGTTCATGCATTGTATTTCTGTTCAGATTTGTTATTAATTTTATTGTTCAACACTCTTCTCAGGTCAGAAATGGATCATCAACTCATATGAACATTGAAACATCATCAACTCATATGCAATATGTGTAAAACTGGACAATTTTTAATTTAATGAATGATTTGGAATGACAGTAGTTGGAAATATGCAATTTTGCTTATCTGATGTAATTTTCAGTTTTTGAATTAATTGCCTTAAATACAATCTTATATTTTGCTTAGATGAAACAATGGTGAATATATGTGTATTTTGCTTATCTAGATGAAATTATATGGCATATATGTTTTTATTTGAATTGTTCAACTCTCTAATGAGTATTAATTTTCTGAAGTATTTGGTTACTGATATTCTGCATTTGAATTGTAGGAGTGTTGTTGCTCTGCATCATTGACCTGGGATATTTTCTGATTTAGTGTAGTCTGTGTGTGTTGTCTGTTGCTTTTAATTATTGCCTCATTTCATTCTTTTTTTTGGTTGCATTCTTGTTACCAATAAAAAAATATGGCATATATGAGTATCTATGCTCCGTTTGTATCTCAAGCTAAATATAATCAACAATTTTGTTACAGCAAACTAACTCAAGTAAACAATTGTATCATTTCACACCAATGAAAATTGATAAAATTGTATTATCAAATAGAAAGGATGATCCTAATTCAAATCTTCACCAAATAATTATACAAACGAAATGAGTTTCTTTACAAAATAAAATTATTTAGAAAATGAAAACACATTCTTTTGGTCTTTTGCATATTTCTTTTTTTTTTTCAATCCCTAGCTTTCATGACTTGCATCTGCAACAAAGAAGCAAACAAAATTACTCATCAAATGGAAGGAAAAACTTTAAATATTATAGAAAGACACTTTCCATTTGCCTACAAACCTGAACTAAATGACTATTGAATGAAATAAATTCTAATAGTTAAGAGCTTTATGTATTGGTTAAATAATATGGTAGTTTTGTACGGTATTGTATTGGTTAAACAAAGGCTAACTCTAATAACATAAGCCACCAATCGATAATCAGAAGAAAGAAAATTGTGTGGAAGTAAGAAATTTCAGAATAATTTTCATCATAAACCTTAAAAACTCTAAGGAAAACACAAAATTGACGAATGCATTGGACATATTTTAGATAGCATAAACTAAGAAATCCAAATTGACATTTGGGAAACCCACCTTACGGCAATGGTTTTTTCAAATCTCTTTCTAAAGCAGATTTTAGAGGAAAAGACACTAAAAATAGCTTTCTTGAAGCAGATTTTTGCTTCGAGTCACCAAAATCTTTTGATATTCAAACTGTTCAAGAGAGCAGATCAATGCTTTGTTAGGGACAAGCAGATCGAAACTTGATTAGAGATGAGCAGATCGAAAGAAGGAACAAGAGTCACAAATTGAAATTTAATCTGGCAATTTCTTTAGAGGAAGATAAAAACTAAGGCCCTTTTGTAACACCGTTTGTTCACCTTTTATCACTTGTTCTGGGAAAAGGAACCTTGATTTTAGTGAGAAAAGATCTGAAGAATAATACCTTAAAATTAATATTCCTACCTATCACTGTTTCCTTAGCAAAGTAAAAATCCATTTAATTTTCAGGGTTTTAAATCAAGTTTATATTCAATTAATGAAGAATTAAATATCTTATGAAAATAAGTAAACTTAATTTTGAAATTGAAAACAATAATCTCTAGTCTTATTATTTGACCTTTTCATTTAACAATTTAAACTATCAATTCATCTTTATCATTTATTTTCAAATTTATCACTCTATTAAGTGAAAAAAAATAACTACCGATGAAACTATAAATTGATAATTGATACTAGGCCCATTAAGCCTTCTTGACACCAAGGCACATCAATCCTTCTTGACACCAAAGCCCGTGAAGCCTTGAGGCCACGTCACTATCGCCGAAACACTATCACCACCGAAGCACGCACTTGCGACAACATACCACTGCGGGAGCAGTCCCTCTCAGCGAAGCCCGTTACGCCTCCACCGCTACTACCTTAGAGTAACCCGCGCTGAGTCACTCCATTAAATCTCTCTCCTCTGTTGCATTAAATGCAAGACTGCCAGGGAAATGGGAAGCATTTAATGCTCCGATGGCGGAAAAGACTCATGGACGACTTGCCACTTGTGTAAAACCCCTAAGTGAGACCCATTCGTCATTATTATTTGACCACTATAAATAGTAAAGCCTTCTCCCACATTTGAGGTAACTGTTACACCCAATTAATACTTCCCACATGTTCTCACATCTCAACTGACTTTAACATCAGAGGGTCTTCGCCGGAAATCTTCCTGCCAAGGGCTTGTTTTGCAGGACCACGAAGGACATCTAAGGCCGCGCACAACCGTTGACATTGCTTCTCGACACTGATAGTTAAAAAATATAGAAATAATTGTCTATTGTAAAATAACCCATGGCTTGATAAAGCAATCATAAAATGATTATAAGTGTGCATGACAAGATCAAGCCAATTATTAAATTGTTTTTAAACCAAACAAACGACGAAGAGTCCAATTTTGTTATAAAATTGTCAAGCGTGTATCATCTTTCAATTTATTACTGCAGATCTCTTGAGAAAATATGATATGCATATATAAATATATTTTTTTGTAGAGTAGTCAATTTATCATGCATTACTAAAAATATTGAATAGTTGAGTATTATCTTAAAATATAATAAAAGGATTCTTTAAATTTGGAAAAAAAATAATTGTGTACATATCTTTGAATCTTGGCAATTGCTTTGAAAATTAGTGGTTCAGATTAAATATTGATAATGGATTCAAAAAAAAAAAACTGTTAAATTTGGTCCATTGATTTTCAATCCAATGTTTAGAATGGTTGGAAATGTACTATAAATTTAGGTATTAAATTTAGAGAATCTTTTAAATTGTTGATTCATCATTGGTCCTATTCAAAATAGATGAGATGTGAGAGAAAGAGTGCAATAGAGATTAACATCAATCTAATATAAAATTTTACTCGCAAGTCGATTAGGTTGTTTCTCACATACTTTCCAACCTATCGAAAATCATCTCCTTACATGTGTATGTATTGGGTAAGGTTACACAAAAGCAGTGTTTAAATGTGTCTTTTTTATACCATTTATATCAATATCTCATTTTGAAATTTTTACTAATCTACCTTGCTCGTTAGATACTAGCACCCACTTTCTCCACCTCTCTTTCTAAGCATGCCCATACACCTACCATTCAATTTTGGAAAATGGGAAAAGCTTCACATAAAAGACTCTACAGCTGCGATAATGACCATTGATAACTGCAACACAAATACTTTACTTGGATGGAAGCTTCCTAAATCCACAAGATGACAATTGTGAATGGACTTGAATGTAAAAGTACATGTTACTAATAAAATAAGGAAAAATATAATGGTGGTGGTGAGACCCATTATTATCGTGCATGATAATACCCATTATTATCGTGCATTAATACCCATCAATAATGCTCATTGACTATCGTGCATGATATATCGTAATTAATGTGCAAAAAGTACGACTATTGCATTAATAAGATGTGACCTTTTTACTTTTTGGGCAGCAAGTGAAGTAAGATCTTTGATCTCTTGCAAGCAAATGGGCAATCGTTATTTGACATCAAATGAGTTAGATTTTTTAACAATGTGATTTATTTTATCGTGCTATCAGTGTAACAAAACAAACAGCGAATCTGGTCTATTTATTTTCAATTCAATGTTCAGAATGGTTATAAATGTACTCTAAATTTAGGTTCTAAATTTAGAGAATCTTTTAAATTGTTGATTCATCATTGGTCTTATTTAAAATAGATGAGATGTGAGTGAAAGAGAGCAATAGAGAGATTAACATTAATCTAATATGAAATTTTACTCGTAAGTCAATTGGGTTGTTTGCCACATACATTTCAACCTATCAAAAATCATCTCTTTATATGTGTATCTGTAGGATAACGTTAAACAAAAACAATGTTTAAATGTGTCTTTTTTTGTAAATAGTCATATACCTATATTTTAGCATTTATTTGGTTCATACCATTTATATGAATATCTCATTTAAAATTTTTACTAATCTACCTTGCTCATTAGATAATAGCACCCACTTTCTCCACCTCTCTTTCTAAGCATTCCCATGCACCTACCATACAATTTTGAAGAATGGGAAAAGCTTCACATAAAAGAATCTACTACTATGATAATGATCATTGATAACTGTAATACAAACACTTTACTAGAATGGAAGCTTCCCAAAATCAACAAGATGAAAATTGTGAGTGGATTTAACCGCAAAAGTACACGTCAATAATTAAATAAGCAAAAATATAATGGAGTGGGACCCATTATCATAATTTATACCCATCAATAATGCGGCTTGGCTGCGCTGCATGATATATTGTAATTAATGTTTAGACAAAAGTATGACTATTCGCATTAATTGTATGCGACCTTTTGCTTTTTGGTCAGTAAGTGAAGTGGGATCTTCGATCTCTTGCAGGCAAATGGGCGATTGTAATTTAACATCGAATAAGTTTGATTTTTGAACAACGTCTTATATTTTATCATGTTATTAGGGTAACAAAACAAACAGCGAATCCGGTCCATTGATTTTTCAATCCAATGGTCAGAATTGTTGGAAATGTACTATAAATTTAGTATCCAAATTTTGAGAATCTTTTAAAATGTTGATTCATCACTGGTCCTATTCAAAATAGGTGAGATGTAACAGATAGTGCACTAGAGAAATTAACATCTATCTAAGATAAAATTTTACTCGTACGTCAATTAGGTTGTGTTGGTTTATTAAGACAGTAATTGAATATGCATAGACAGCAAGGCTTAAAATTAACTTAAGGATCTCCTAAGAATTTCTTGATTATTATAATCTAGGTTAAAATGTTCCATAGTTGTTTTTAGGTTTGTAAAACATATAAAGGAAACCTAGCATCTAAAAGGTTAAAGCATTCCCAGTTGATGCGTGCTTGATCTCTCTTTGGTTGCGACGTTCCTTTTTGAGCAATTCCGATAGCACTAGCTTCCAAACTAGGAAAGCCTCTATTACTTGATCCACATGGATTTTCATTGACTAAAACCTTGAAGAGGTAGAACCTGTCGATTAATAACAGTTGCTAGACTACTTGCAAATCAACTTGAAAATTCGAAACAGAATGCTCACTTAAATTTAGAGCCTTCTAAAAGAACTCTTCAAATTGTTTAGAGAAACTCGTGGAGGATCTTGCACAACAAAAGAAGAGAAAGAAATTAGAGAGAAAATAAGTTTAAAGCTTTTTGGTGTGTGTTTTAATAATGAGGCTTTGAAAGACTATTTATAGGGAAAAATGGGGGAGTGTTAGACTCCCCCTCTAACTCTACATGGGATGGGATAAACCCATCCCATGTATAGCGGGTCAACTGCGCAGGTCATGGCGACTCACGGGTTGACCCCCGAGCCACTTGAGGGAAGCCCTAGCAGGCTTCCCTCATATGCCGCAAGCTAGGGCTTGCAGCCCACGCTAGCAGGCTTGCCTCTGCAAGATCGCTCAAGTGCTGCCACAGGCAGAGCTTGCAGCCCGCTAGTGGGCTGGCTTGCTTGCCCCTCGCTCTAGCGGCCCGCGAGCTTTTCAGCTTGCGAGGTAGCCACACGGGCCCCACCTCGAATAACCCGTGTTCTTTTCAGGGCCCACTTGCAACGAGAAAATTCCCTTGCTCGCTTTTACTATTTTTTCCTATCTTTTCATTATTCCTTTCAATTATTAATTTCGGTTAACCCAATTAGTAATTCCTCTCACTGATTTCACAACTTGTAATTTTGATATAGACCCAGTCCATAAGAACTTTACATGGTTTGATAAACACCCAAAGTGTGTGACCTCATAGGATCCCAAAGTATAGAGCCGCTAGAGGTTAACCTAAACTTGGCTTCCCGCCCAAGAACCTTTAGGCTCAGTATTCCAGACTGTTATGGAACCCGATAGCTCTAGATGATCAAATGGGCTTTCTAGCTAAGACGTATGATCCCCGATACTTGGAACTTCACGTGCCTGTGACTTGATGCGGTTCTGCAGTAATAACTAGTACAATACACTCATTCCAACAGGTTAAGTACCATCAAGTTTATTGAGCTCAGATTAAGTGTCAGCTCATGTAATAGCCGTAGCTACCCTAGAATTAGACTTGTTCACGAAGAACACGACTCAGCAGTTTTGTATCTTGATTAACCGGAAACCTGTTCCTTCATTTGTGTACTATGATCAGAGGTTTATGAGGGTGTTACTTCAACAAGGGGCCCTAAGGTACATCTCCATTATATTACTATATCAAGAGCGATGGAGCCCATCTGGACTACATAGCTTACCAACACTTGATCATCGTTATACCTATAATCACCCTTGTCATTTTGATCGCCAGGGTATGAATAAGTATGACCCAAAGTATATCAACTCGTACATAAGGTAACCGGTATCTTAGGTCCTAGGATACTCGTACTGCTACTGCAATAAAACATGACACCAACACATGGATATAGTTTTTTTCAAGTGTCTGTCTTATGGTGGTCTCCAATGTATTACCCGAATACATTCATGTGTTAACTCAAGGTACCACCTTCAGCTTGTGAGATTGGTCGCTTGGAACTGATCCAAGGAGTAAGCCTACACATGCTAGTCTATCCGCTCCATTGATGTCCAATCTCAATAAAACTATGACTATGGATATTTAGACTATTCATAGTAACACGTATATGCAGTTCTCACTCCACATAGCTCCCACTATGTCCTTGCACTTTCACACTATGAATTAGTCACGAACTTTATTTTCATCAATGCGCATATATATATATCCAAATATATATGATACTTGCGAGATACAAATAAAAAGGAAGCGCTGATAAATAACAAAATACCTTTAATTATTATTAATAATTCAAAAACTGTTTGTACATTATAGCTAATAAAGACATATCATCCTAATTGCCTATAGGGCATACATCATGTCTAACAATCTCCCACTTGCACTAGAGCCAATTGGACATGTGCTTTATACCATACTCCTTAACATGCTGGTCATGTTTAACCTGAGTCAATGGTTTGGTTAGACCATTTGCTAGATTCTGATCATTAGGACGTATCCTAAACTTATATCCTTTCTGGCTACTATCTCATGACTTAGATGGTATTTGCTAAGCACATGTCCATTTTTCTTGCGAGATCATGGTTCCTTTTCTTGAGCAATAGCCCGATTGTTATCCCAATAGACCGCTATTAGATTTACAATGTTAGACATCACACCGAGATCACTAATAAATTTCTTAAACCAGATAACCTCATTAACCGCTTCTGAAGTAGCTATGTAGTCAGATTCTATGGTTGAATCGATAGTCATGTCCTGTTTGAAACTCTTCCAAACTACTACCCCTCCATTAAACATAGTCACATAACCTGATTGGGACTTATAAGCATCCTTGTTAAATTGAAAACTCGCATCGGTGTAACCCTTTAAAGTGAGATCACCCTCTCCATAAACTAAAAACATATCCTTAGTCCTGCGTAAGTACTTTAGGATAGTTTTAACAGTCGTCCAGTACTTCTCACTTGGTTCAGATTGAAATATGCTTATGATGCTCAACTAATGTGAGACGTTAGGCCGAGTGCATACCATAGCATACATTATGGACCCTACCGTTGAGGTATAGGGTATTCCATTCATGAGCAGTCTCTCTTCTTGTGTTCTTGGACACTCAGATTTAGAAAGGTTAATCCCGCGAGACATTGGGAGATAACCCTTTCTTAACTGCTCAAGGTTAAATCTAGCCAAAACCTTATTTATGTATGTACTTTGTGAAAGACCTAGTAGCCTTTTAGATCTATCTCGGTGAATCTTAATACCAAGTATAAAAGCTGCTTCTCCAAGGTCTTTCATGGAGAACTTCTTTGATAACCACATCTTAACTTTCTAAAGAAAAGGAATATCATTTCTTATTAATAATATGTCATCAACAAATAATAAAAGGAAAACGATCGCACTCCCACTAGCTTTTTATATACAAAGGGCTCTCTAGCGTTCGATACAAAACCAATTTCTCAGATTGTCTCATCGAACTTAATATTCCAACTCCTCGATGCTTGCTTAAGTCCATAAATGGACTTCTACAACTTGCATACCTTAGAGTCATCCTTAGATGTGAAACCCTCGGATTGTATCATAAACACATCCCTGTCCAGATTCTCATTAAGGAATGCTGTCTTCACATCCATCTGCCAAATCTCATAATCATAATGAGCGGTTATGGCAAGGAGTTTACTGATAGACTTTAGCATGGCCACCGGTGAAAAGGTTTCATCATTATCAATGCCTTGTTTTTTACTGTACCATTTTACAACCAGCCTTACTTTATCGGTAACTATGTTACCGTCCATGTCGGTTTTCTTCATGAAAACCCACTTGCAACCTATGGGCTTAATCCCACTTGGAGCATCAACCAAGTTCCAGACTTAATTTTTGTACATGGAGTCCATCTCTGATCTCATGGCTGAAAGCCATTTATCATATTCTGAACCATCCATTGCCTCTTTGTAAGTCTTGGGTTCATCATTTTCCATAAGGAAGAGATGTTTATCATCAGCGATGACAAACTCGTATCGCTTGGGAGCGATTGGAGCCCGAACTGACCTACGTAATGTCGATGTTATAATAGGTTATTCCATGCTTACACTATCTTCTGTAATAGGTGTAGGTATAATCAGTTGACTGTCTGTTTAATCTACTTGAGTACCCAACTCAAGAATGCTCCCACTAGCTTTCGCAAGTATATGCTCATTCTCGAGGAATTGAGCATTTCTGGAAACAAGGACTTTCTGTTCCTTGGGATCATAAAAGGTATACCCTATAGTCTCCTTAGGGTAACCTATAAATAGACATCTATCAAAATTAGCACCCAGCTTATCTGAATTTATCCTTTTAACATATACCGGACATCACCAAACACTTAGGTGAGAAATGATAAGTGTATAGTTACACTTATTATCATATTAATTTTATACATTTAACACTATGAATTAAGTCATTTTTATACTTCATATAAAAGATTTCACGTGGTATATAGTTGTTTTTTATGCAAATGTATATACTAGGTAAATCTTGGGAGTAAAATGATTTAAAGTGGAATTCTATGAAAAAAGAGTGAAAAAGGTGTAAAAACATGCATGGAACATAAATATTTGGCTTAGGATCGAAGCTGTCAAAGATCGGTGAAGTTTCAAGGAGAATTTTGAAGAAAAACTTAATTCATGGTCGCGACAATCATTCACGGTCGCGACTTGTATACTTCAGAAATAGAAGTATGCCAATCAAAGATTCACGCTCGTGACTTATATATCATGGTGGCGACTTGGACAGTTTTCTAATTTTATCTTCTTAACTACCAACAGCATGATAAGCATGATCAACTACCATCAATTACCAATGATAAGACACCTATCAGAAGTCAACCAATCATGAAAAGGTGCCTATCCATTGTGGATTATATCAAAGCTTCTCAACAAATCACAATGAAGAGATGAAATCATTCTCCAATGGACACAACTCTTCATTTGGATAGACGCAACCCTTTGAACTCTATAAATAGGGATCCAAATTTCATGTGCATCACAGAGTGCTGAAGAGAGGGGTGAAAGATAGTGTATAGTGTATAGATAGAGAATAAATATCTAGTTTCGCTACGTTCTTAAGTGTTAGCGAGAAAATGTTTAAGTGATTCGAATCCTTGTTTAGATCACTAGATTTCTCTATATTCTCGAGCGATTGTTGTATAAGTGTACTTGCAAATCACTTATCAATAAAATTTTTCATTCTTCAATATTCGTTTGTTCGATATTCGCAAAAAATAGCATCCTAGCGGAGGTTCTGTATGGGCCGAGACCGAATTCAAAGCAGAAGCAGGAACTGCGGGAATTAATGACTCCCATTAAAGAGTGGATACGGTTTGATCAACTTTAGCTTTCACTTGCATACCTTACAACTTTGCTTTGCTTTATACTTATACTTTCTATTTCAAAGTTTATGATATGTCTATGTGTCATAATGCGTATTTCGTGATAAGTCTTTTATGTTAATCAAGTTATATGCGTTGGCGTTAATTTTAAGAGTAGTTTTGGGGTTAATAATATCATGTATAATCACTGGATCTGTGATATAACACTGTTTAGTGAGCCAACATTTTTGGAATGGTAACTTGCTAAATGTGGCTATGTGAGAGTGACCCGTACTAAGCATAGTATTAATGTTGTCCAGGTTTATATAACAGTCATATCTCGTTTGCGCTAGGTTTAGAAAAGTTATTTCATGTGTTGCTCTGCGGCAAATTATTGAACATCTGAGTATGTTGAACCGGTTTGTTAGATTAGTCTAGTGTGTCGTAACATCTTCGTTGATCTTACATGTTTTCTTTGCTATACTTGTCTGTAGTGAAAATCTATTTATTTAGAGTCTCTAATCTATCACATCT
>CATIWQ010163094.1:0-22202 GCA_949673415.1 Euphorbia schlechtendalii | reverse complement strand
GGTTTTCCTTCATGGGAACCTCTTTTCCAACACGCTCTATCGCAATGTTTTCGAAAACCCCACGCCCCATCTCACGGGGCTGGCGCCTCGCGGCGTCCGCGCGGGACCTCCGAAACGTCGTCCGCTCACAATGGCGACTTCGCTGGGGATATATTTTTTTTATAAACTTAAAAGTTTAAAAGATTTTTAGATGAGTATTGAAAAGTCGTCAAATGAGTTAAACCACATTTAAAATATCGAAAAAAGCATATGCATTAGACGGATTAGCCATTAAGGCTAGGTTGCCCTATTTTACCGAGAAGCTTGCGAAAGTATACTTCGTGACCCCCTGGTGATCGAAGGAACCTAGCGAGTGGATCACTTGTTGCCATACCGCGTGGACTCTCTTTAAAAAGAGGGAAAAGTGTATCATAGTGCAACAAGAATCTTCTACATCAACAACCATTGACCAAGCTCATATAAGGAAACCGTAGACACTTTCCCTAGGTTTACCCAAACAAATGCATCTTTTTGTGCAGGTTCGATCCTTAATACTTCACGGTATTAAGATGATCCAAGCCTAGATATTAGGAGCCTAACCCTTATACGTGGGAGACATAAGGTTGGAAGAGATACGTTGTGTGCTATGTGTTATATGTTCATCACATCACCATGCTTATTTCACAAAGAGCATCATGCTAACCCACGACTTGTTGTGCAGACACAAATTATACACACACATGTCATTATCCTGATACTGTTGACCTCGAGCTAGACAGACGCGATGAGACAATGTCACTTAGGATTAGGATCACCCATGGTCAAGATAGTGTTTACTGAACACTCAGACCTCTATCCGCTTAGATTCATGGAATTCTAAGCCAAGGGTATGACACACTATCTACCCGAACTTGAACCTAGAATTAGAGACACGATGAGACAGTGTCACCTAAGATTAAGGTCACCCAAATTTGTATTTTCACATGTGAATCTCTTGGAACACATCACTCCCAAAAACATAGGGTATAACTCACTGTTTTACCCGAATTTGAACTCGTCAAAATTGATCCATAACCCTCACGGGTAAAAGTGTATTATCACATGGATGATACGCGACCGTTTATCGTTTTTTCAGTTTATTTATTTCAAAAGGATTGGCAAACTTACCACCTTTCTTGCCAAAATGGCATTCTTTTACTTAATACCTCATAGGGTATAACACCTTGTTCTACCCGAAATTGAACATGTCGAGAACAAAACATAGTGAGTAGTTCTCAAAATCAAAAGCGCATTATCACTTGGATAATACGCAACCCCTTGTCATTTTTTGGTCCGTTTTGTTTCAAATAGATTGGCAAAACACAAGTCACATATCAACCACATGCCTATTACCACATGGGTGATACGGTAATCTGCTTGTTTTATTTTAAAAGGATTGGCAAAACACGGATCACCTTGACCTCAAGCACTCACCACACGGGCCGGGTCTTTTGAGTCACGTCTTTGTTAATAATAACTAACCTTGGTTTGCTTCAAAAGGATTGACAAACCACACTTATCTTTCGCAATGACTTTTTACTCATCATAGCACACTAATCTTTGTATTGCAGCCATTTCATAAACATTACATGCACTAGTCCATAGTCAGTCGAGCATGCATCCCATTTCTGACGACAGTGGTTGTGTTTGCTTCAGATAAGTCTTGGAGAAGGTTAGCTTGTCAGCTTGTTCGAATCTCTCCCATCGTGGCTCACCGAGCAGAGTCATCCATAGAAGGTGTCCCATAAACAGATTCAAGCGAAGAATCGGGTTCAGATTCGGGTTCCGGGTTCAGCTCAGGACGAAGATCAGCATCCAATTTGAGACATATCCTTGAAATGGCAGAGCAACCAAATGTATCAAGGGGAACTAATCAATAGAATTAGGATAGGCCAGCTTCTCAATCTGGGATTGGCAAAGAAATAGCCAATGCTCTCAGCACAATTCTCTACAGTGACCAATTCGCTCAGGCCATACAATACCACTCTCGCCCTGGACAGCTAGAGGGCATGATGACTGACTAAGAGCTCATTGGGAATCTCTAGGGTCGAGATACAACCATCTATCCTACAGCTAGGAGACCAGGCTCTGCTCCCCACACATTCAAAACCCAGTTTGGTGTAAGCAGCCCACAAACATTTGGCCTAGCAAGGCCAACTTTTACTCAACAGCAATTCCCATTTCAATTGGGATAAACTAGTTTTAGCACCGGTCAGGTATCAGGAAATAGTGGTCAGATAGCGGGAGTGGCAGATCATTTGATCATGGAGCAGTCAAATCAACATAGGCAGCTGAGTTACCATCAGGGATTTCATCAGTTTGCAACCACAATAAGGCCAGAAGGACCATCGTCAGGTTTTGTCCCCATGGCACCGACCTTTTATATTCAGTCTGGAGCTGTCCCTACATTCCAGACTCCGTCCTCTGGAGACGATGACACACTACCGCCAACTTTCGCTACGCCTCAATTAGAAAAATACACGGGCAATACTGATCCTCGCGCACACATTACCCACTACTAGAACGTGATGAGGGCCTTGAGGATAAGCGATTGCATGATGGCCAAATTATTCATCGTTATACTAGGGATCCCTATAAACGAATGGTACAGTCATCTACCAGAGGATGTGGCGTATGATTGGGGATGTTTGTCCCAAGCAATGGTGGACCACTATGGCTTCAACACCGTGATAATCACCACGATGTAGAATCTGGAAGCAGTAAGGCAGAAGCCGGGGTAAAGTTTCAAGCCTTATTTTGAACATTGGATGGCCACACAAGTCAGATTGCAGTCTCGATTAAGTCTGCCGGAAATGATCACCAAACTGCTGGATGATGCATTACCATCTTATCGCAAAAGGCTTGGGTCGAAAACCTTCTATAGTTATCAAGAGGTGTTTCAGCGAGCAAAGAAAATAGAGCGTTACGACGCTATGGAAGAAATTGTGGAGTAGCCTACCAGTAAGACGTGGACCAAGAGAAATGACTCAGGGTCATCATCCTCTAAAGGAAAGCAAACTATGGTCCAGCTAATCCAATTTGAGCCTGTTACGGTTGTAAGACTATCAAAGGAGGAATACCATGGAATCTCT
Organism: Euphorbia schlechtendalii; assembly: GCA_949673415.1. Lineage (NCBI taxonomy): Eukaryota > Viridiplantae > Streptophyta > Magnoliopsida > Malpighiales > Euphorbiaceae > Euphorbia > Euphorbia schlechtendalii. Next base: position 19,092 of record CATIWQ010163094.1, on the reverse strand, counting down.
CCTTATGAAGCCAACCTTGGCTTTCTTTTCTCTAAGCTGCGAGAGTTGAAGTAGCTGAGCAGTCTGAAAACCTGGTCACCACCTAGCCGAGAAGATAGGCCAAATTTTTGCAATTACCATTTTGCTGTGGGGCATCGTACGAATAATTACCAAGACCTTCTGAAAGCCATCCAGAAGCTGGTTAAGGATGGAGTGGTGGCAGAACCAAGGCTAAAGCCTAGCACGAAGACTAACCCACTCCCATGGTTCGATGGAATGGTGAACCTGATTAATTCCAGGGTGGAGGAAGAGCAGGTCATGAGATACTTGAGGGAAGTATCCGGTGAATCTGTGATGGTCATAGAAACAGGGATGGACGAAATCCTTTCAAACCAGATTCTGGGCATGCTGGCTCAATCAGCACCACGGGCGAGTTCTGCTGAATTAGTCCTAAACCATATCGAGAGCATGATAGAAGATTATGACATGTTCGAGTTTGTGTATGTTACAGATGGAGTGAAGGAGGTCGATGAACCAAAAGTTAAGAAGCAGTAGGCTAAACCCATCAACCTGGATGGCTATGTTTTGAAATCCCGAAGACGGGGAAATAAAGATGGCACCTGTCCTGTCGAGGGTGAGGAGATTTTTTATGGTAAGGGCCCTATCAACTTGGACTCCTACCAATTGAAGAGGAAGTATGAATAGCCTCAATACCCATGGCATACACCCACTGAGATGAGGGTGATAAAAGATGGAGTTCTGAGGATGACCCGTAGTGGTAGAATCTTTAGGAACAACCTAATTCAGCTCGGGAACTCCTTGATCTAAGAGACTACGAAAGACAACACCGAACCACCTCTACCCCCCATGGTAAATGAAGACGAGCTGGAAGTAGACCCCCTGGTCAATCAACTTAAGAGCACTCAAGGAAAGTATAGCATATGGCAACTTTTGCGTTTCTCCAAGGCACATCGCCGAGGGTTAGTACAGAAGGTAATGGAGATGGAAGCGACACCGACTAATTCAGTGATCGAGATGTACTCAGCCATAGGGAGGGGATACCCTTGAAGAAAAGTCGTGCCATCATGTTTGACTGGTCAGATCTGCCACTAGAACAGCGAAATCACAATAAGGCCCTCATCATCAGGGTCAATATCTTTGACAGATCCATTCCTTGTATCATGGTGGATGACGGTTCAGCTCTGAATCTGTACCCGCTTAGGGTGCTACCTTGCCTAGGATTAAGTGAAGCTATGTTGGAAAGGTCTGACACTGTTATCCAGGCATATGATGACTCAAAGCGTGGGGTGGTAGGTACATTCTCTACAACCATGGCGGTTAATGGAGTGGAATCCGAGGTAAAATTCATTATACTAGACACACCTGTCTCTTACTCCTTGCTACAGGGAAGACCCTAGATCCATGCCATTGGTACAGTACCCTCCATACTCCATCAGAAGATCAAACTGTTTCACCAAGGAAAACCAGTTACTATAGAGGTAGACGAAGAGTCTGTAATGGCGGCAACGACCTTCGTAGAATATGGGTGGCTATGATCAACCAACAGGAGGTGGAGAAGAGGAAGATGATTCCCATAGGCTACCGCTACTTGTCGATAGGTCTTAAACGAATGATGAAGAGGTAGGGATTTATTCCGGGTAGAGGACTCAGAAAGTATCACCAGGGGATTGTGGAAGCCATAGACCCTCTCCTATTGACCCCTAGAGCTAGACTTGGGTTTACCCCCCAGACATAAAATCTACAAGCACAAACGACCACTCTTCTGCAACATGGTTAGTGTGTGTGCCATCAAGGGGGAGAAACAGTACTTAGGGGATGGTGAACCCATGATAAGGGATGGAGAATTTGTGCTTGGATTTGAGATCTTCGGTGATGTGTAAGATTTCGCCAAGGAGTGTATGATAGCTCCTGTTATTGAGTCTGTGGATGGTTCGGGAAAAATGGATCATTCAGAAGAAAGGTAGTCTGTAGCTCCAGAAGCAATAGTTGCCGCTGCTAAGAGCAAGGGGAAGTCAAAGATGTTCATTGAAGATGAACTCGAGTCTGAAACCATGGAGGAAGAGGTCCAAGACACTATTGAAGCTATCACCAAAGCCCTGGCAGTCTTAAAGAAGAAGGGTGGGAACGCCAAAGACCAACTAGCAGCAACCGCGAAGGTAGTCACCAAAGCTGCGACCATGGAGAAGAAGGCAAGACCTACTGATCCCACTGTTGAAGAGCCAATTGCAATGATAAGTGAAGACCCTCCGCCTGTGGAGGAGAGTGATGCTAGTGATGTAATTTTTAATATGGCGAATATTTTTTATGTTAATAACTCTGCCTATGAGGCATTTCATTTAATGAATAAGAACTTTGCTTACTTGTGTGATGTCTCGCCCGATGGCAACATGCATTTCCATGATCATCCACATAATGTTTTTGGCATAACTGATACTGCATTGCATGAAATCAATTTAGGTACAGATGAATCACCTAAATGGTGATGATTTCAAGTGATTTGACTCCTGAAGAAGAGTATGAGATTAAAACTGTACTTAGAAAAAACGTGGTAGCATTCACGTGGTCCTACGAAGACATGCCAGGGGTTGATAGAGCAATCGCCGAGCACAGAATCCCCATTGATCCACAAGTCAAGCAGTTAAGCAAAAGTTGCGAAGATTACGATCAAAATGGGTCGAAAAGGTGAAAGTGGAAATGGCCAATCAGATTGAAGCCAAGTTCTTAGAGGTAGTGGAATATCCTACCTGGCTCGCCAATATTGTACCAGTGGCAAAGTAGGACGGGAAAGTTTGGGTATGTGTTGACTTCCGGGATCTGAATAAAGCCTCACCAAAAGATGACTTCCCTTTGCCTCATATTGACGTCTTGGTCAACAATGCTGCTAGGGCTACATGTATTCATTTATGGATGGTTTCTCAGGCTACAATCAAATCCTCATGGTAATCGAAGATAAAATCAAGACCACCTTCATCATTGAGTGGGGGGTTTACTATTATAGAGTGATGCCCTTCGGATTGAAGAAAGCAGGAACAACCTATCAGAGAACTGCGATATCCCTACTACACAACTTGATCCACAAGGAGGTTGAAGTGTATGTGGATGACATGTTGGTCAAATCTAACACTCGCGAAGAACATCCTGCGGTCCTCGATCGGTTTCTTACTCGGATTGAGAAATATAACCTACTCCTGAATCCGAAGAAATGTGTATTTGGGGTCACCTCAGGAAAGTAATTAGGGTACATAGTGAGCTAAAGGGGAATAGAAATGGACCCTGACAAGAGCCGAGCCATCAGAGAAATGCTCGTACCGAAGACAGAGAAGGAAGTACGGTCATTCTTAGGATCCCTACAGTATGTCAGCTGATTCATCACCCGTTTAACCACTATTTACGAGCCGATCCTTAAGTTGCTACAAAAATAGTAGCCGATTGTGTGGAATGACCAATACCAAATCGCATTTGAAAAGATCAAGCAATACCTGATCAAGCCTCCTGTTTTGAAGCCTCCCATTCCAGGGCGTCCTCTTATCCTCTACATGGCCATTGAAGAGTCTTCTGTTGGAGCCATGCTAGTACAGGAAGATGATAGCAAGAAGGACCATGCAATATACTACTTGAGCAAGAAGTTTCTAGAGTATGAAACCCGCTACATGATGGTGGAGAAGATTTGCGCAGCAATGGTATGGTTGACTAAAAAGCTACGTCACTACTTCCAATCCTATTGAATCCAGGTAGTGGCTAAGGTTGACCCCATTAGGTATTTGTGCCAGTCTCCCACACTAGCTGGTAAGCTTTCCCAGTGGTTGTTACTTCTCTCCGAGTTTGATATTGAGTACATCACCAAAAAAGTCATCAAAGGTCGAGCAGTGGCAGAATTCTTAGCCAACCAGGCAATCGATTCCAATTATGTGGAAAACCTAGAGTTTCCTGACGACTAGTTATCTTTGGTAGAAGAAGTCAAAAGAGAGTGGACCATGTATTTTGATGGCGCTATGAACCGCAAAGGGGCTGGCTTGGGAGTGGTTTTGATCACACCACAGAATGAAGTAATCCCATTGTCAAAATGTCTAGAGTTCCCAGTCACTAATAATGGGGTAGAATACGAAGCATGTCTATTTGACCTGGAATCACTAAGGAAGGTCAAGGCCAAGGAAGTCTCTGTTATCGGGGATTCAGCTTTTGTAATTCGACAAGAAATCAGCGAGTGGAAGATCAAGGAAGATTCACTTCGCCCATACTTGGAAGCAGTCTGGGAAGCCTCTGCTAAGTTTGAAAAGTGTGTCTTTCATCATGTGCTGCATGAAGAGAACCAAATGGCAGACTCCTTAGGCACTCTAGCCTCTATGTGGAAAGGGCCCCAAACCCAGCCCATCAAACCATTAATCCTTCAATCGTCCAAGGAGCCCTTTTATTGTAGAGCAGTGACCGTTAATGAAGAATTAGACTCAGGTTGCTGGTATTTTGACATTTTTCAGTTCCTGAAAGATGGGATCTATCCCGAGGGTGCCATAGATTCTGAGCGCACTTCCCTTCGCCGTCAAGCCATCCAATTCAGGCTTCTCGATAATGATTGATTTCGACGCACTCCAAAGGGTTTATTACTTCGTTGTTTGACTAAGAAAGAGGCTTTACTTATCATCAGGAGACTACACGCAGGAGATTGTGGGCCACACATGAATGGCTTATCCTTGTCCAAGAAGATTCAACGTCAGGGTTATTATTGGACCACTATGGTTGCCAACTATATCGCTGAAGTTAAAAAGTGCCACGAATGCCAAATCTATGGAGACCTTAGCCATCTGCCTCCCTCAGATCTTCACAGCTTATCTACTCCTTGGCCATTCTCGGCATGGGGGATCGATATAATTGGAGAGATTCACCCTTCCTCTAGCAACGGCCATAGATTCATCATAGTAGCAGTCGACTACTTTTCTAAGTGGGTAGAAGCCGCATCCTACTCCAACATCACCGCCAAGAAAATGGCCAAGTTCATAGAGAAGCACATCTTCACTCGATATGGGATTCCCCATCGGATCGTCTCAGATAACGGTGTATAATTCCAAGGGGCAATAGCAGAACTCCTGGAGAAATACGGTATCGAGCATCACCGCTCTTCACCATATAGACCACAAGCCAACGGGCTAGTTGAGGCAGCCAACAAGACCATAAAGAAGATCTTGAGTAAGATGGTGACTACCTACCGAGATTGGGTGGATAAGTTACCTTTCACAGTCTGGGGTTACAAAACAAGCATTTGGACTCCCACAAATCAAACTCCGTTCTCACTCATATACGGAATGGAAGTAGTTTTACCGGTGGAGATAGAAGTGGGTTCTTTAAGGATAGCACTAGAAGCTAAGTTAGGAGAATCAGAATGGGCCAGGGTGAGATTCGAACAGCTTAACATGATTGATGAGCGTCACCTCAAAGCTTTATATCATCTGCAAATGTATCAGCAACGGATGGCCAGAGCATACAACAACCAAGTCAAGCATCAGAGGTAACCCCTGAAGGCAGGCGATTTGGTATTGAAGCAATTAAAACCTTCGAACGTGGATATCAGAGGAAAGTTCAAACCCAACTGGGAAGGCCCGTTCGTAGTTAAGAAGGTGCTGAGTAAATGAGCGGTCAAGATCATGGATATGGACGGCAACGAATTCGTCAACCCCATTAATCAAGACAGGCTTAAGCGCTACCACGTTTAGGAAAAGAAATAAAGTCAAAAAAGTAGTAGAAAATAAAAAATACATATGCAAATAGGCTCGTCAGCCGATACTCTGTTGGTTGAGCAAAAATTAGGGTCTTTCTTTCTTTTCTTTTTTCTTCTTAAAAAAAAGATAGTCCGCTGAGTTGAAAACCCGAAAAGGGCGATTCAGGAAAAACTTAAGACAAAAAGAGTGAGGAATAAATTCATTAGTTAGAAAACTTGAGAGGGCTATCTAATGACAGGAGTTGGATCACTGGAAATATTTGTACTTCAATTCGTTTCATCAATAAAGATATCATTTCTAGCTGAAAATGTTTAATGTGAATGTTCAGGGAAATGCACGAATGCCAATGGCTGAAAAGTCACAAGTAAACAACAAACATTTTTTACGATACAGTTAGTTCAATAATTTGTAATTAGGAAAAGAAAAGACAAACATATCTGATAGAGTTAAACCACATGGGTATGCCCTAAGCAAAAGTCGATAAGTCTTTCTTCTTTAAAATAGCATCATTCTCAACGATCAATCAAGCTGGCTCTATCCACGATCATAAGGGCTCAACCCGTCTTCCTCTCTCAACCATTCACACGTAACCCAAGCGTAACTACCAGGGTCCATTAGAGACATGATCGCTCCTAACCATTCCCCGTAGAACCGGTCAGTCTCGGTCATCTTGATTGCCCTATAATCAAGATTAACAAATCGAGTGTGTTGACTCTATAAGATCGGTAACCTGTCCGGCTAAGAATGGTGCCACTCTGAAACCTGGAAGGTGCATATTTCACGGGGTATCCTTTGGCGTCTCCCATACTGCCTACAGATACGACTTGGCGAGTAGAAGGTGGAATGGAACAAGCCCATCAGCAAAATCCCATCTTCATGCATTAAGATGGCGACGTGAGTGATTCCCCACCAGGGGGAAAGCCAATGGATCCTATCATCGGAGACCTGGCCGAATGCCTGAATCCAGTCCTGTTCAGCCACCTGGGAATGTCCTTGGGTGATCAAACCCTGCCTGTTGTATGCGACGGGTGAATAATCAGAAGGAATCCCCCTTGGATCACCAATCAGGGAAAGCTTCTCCAATAACCAAACCTGATACAAATCCCGTTTAGCAAAATAAGAGAAAGGGGAAAATCAGTAATCATTACGGGCTTACCTCGAGAAGCGTGAAATGATCATCGACCAGGTCAGGGTGAGCGACAGCGGCATCCATGCTAATGAGATTCTCCGCCAGTGCTAGGGTAGATGGAGAATTCCCTTGATAAAGTGGGTCGATAACGGATATCAGCTAGGACGGGGCGGTAGGGCCAACTCCGCAGATAAACTCTAACATCAGGAGCAGAGCTACCATGTATGGCTAAGCAATGTGAGATCTTAGGGCACTGATGCACCTCCCCAGTACAGCGACAACTCAAAATCCCCTAGGAGACGATGGGTGAGCAAGAAAAGAGGCCACGGAATCCAAATTCCACAAACATCAGAGATCAGCTTCGGCTCCGAAGCGGTAGGATGGGATTGCTAAAGGAAAAGCTCGAAGGTAAGGGATTCCTAAAATAGCCTGATACTCCTCAATCATTGGGCACAGCTCCTGTTGAGAAAATCGGAAGACATGGGCGATCGGATCCCAAAATGAAACTGCAGCCCTGACCAAAGCTGTGTTCACAGGGCGGAATGCAAAGTAGTGGAGGCCCCGTAAGTCGAATCTATCAAGTTTATCCTAGTCAGGATTCTTCAGTATGCACAAGAAATTACGAAGCTATTGATTGTGGGATGCCATATGAAGAAAAGTAGAAAAAGAGTTGGATGAAATCTCTCAAAAACCTGTGTTGCCTACACATGCATTAACCACATACATTAGCAATTACATTCATTCATTCATGCATATACGAAAGCATCCATAAACAAGTAAGCATGTGCATGAAATGAAACATCACATATGAGGATCCGGTGCTCGAAGTCCAAAACCCTCTCCTTTCATAAGCTTGAAGTTCTTAGAAAGCTTTACAAAGATAAAATTATCGGAAGAGGTCTGGTTTGGGATATGACAGCAATTTTACAGCAGAAACATCCAATCAAATAATCAATGACAATTATGCAAAAGCATCAAAAGCGCTCGAAAAGTTACAAATAAATGTTATCCCAACAACTGAAGTCAGAAGGAAAATAGAAAAGGCTAAATCTAAGAAGAATTCTCCTCGTCCACTACGACCCCAACGATGAGGTTGTCAACCTCTAGGTCCCTGCTCCCTGACCTACCCCAGTGCATCCCTGACCGAGAAGGAGTCCCCAGTGCCCCCTAGACCTGCTCCCACCGGACATCACCGGATCAGCAGCCCTCTGAGTCTGAGTCTGAGCCTACGCCAGCTATCTTTATAGATCTCCCATCCTCATAGTTAGATCTCTCACACTACCCTCAAGGCTTTGGATAGTAGCTTGAGAATTCAGAAGATCCTGGTGCTCATTGGCGATCAAAGCCTGCAATGGAGAACATGCATCATAACATTTAAAAATTTAAAGGGCATGCACAATCATATCACATGCATGCATAATTAGTGCACATTTTTCATGAAATTTTGTATAGGACTACCTCAGAGGTCCAATTCTGCACGATGATCAGTTCACAGGCAGACATGTAGTTGTGAACATATTACTCAGCATCGGCCCGGGGAACCTGCCATTTGAGAAACAAGGCCAAGATAAGAATCGAGGGAATTGAAAACCAAAGCATCAAAGAATGAAACTCACATGGGTGGTATCATCAGGAGAAAAGCTCACATGATACGTGCTCTGGGGTAGAGTGTAGTCCCGTTGCTCCCCCACTCTCGCCATCAAGGAGAAGTTGGTATCCAGATATGTGGTGGAATGGCCCTCCACAAAGCCAGGGATGTGATACATCCGGTCCCTAGAGCCTGACAGATGTGCTCGAGCTCGCTTCCCTATGTCAACCTATTTAACAAAAGCCATAAATACTCAACCAAAAAGAATCCAAAGGAGATCAAGTGTAGAAGAGATTCATACCCTCGAAGAGCTCGGGCCGGCATCTCTGTGGTCCCCGCTACCAATAAGACCGACGTCGTCAGCTATCATATAACCATGACCGCCACTGCCACCTCCACCGCTGAAGTGTCCACCCGGACCATCATCAAGACCATCATCACCGCTACTACCATCTCCGTGTAGCTCCACCTCCTCGTCATCGGAGGAAAACACTCCCATCACTTCCGCCGCCTTTCGATGGTGCTAATCCTTGGGTCGTCATCAGTGATACGAGGGCAAGGAGGGATCAGGCACCCCAGATGCATCGAGTACAAACCACCGATGGAAGGAACTGCTACACCATTATCGTCAAAGAAGGTAGCGCGATCCTTCATGGATCTAATCTTCAAATGCGGCCAGAAAACGCCGGTAGGAGGACGGGGAGGCACAGGTCGCTCCGCGATAATCGAGGTCAGCCAAGATCGGACCCTCTCCCCCAAGTACCACTCGAGAGAGAGGGGAGACTCCAAGACTAGTCGATGGTCGTCAACATTCATCCACACGATCACTACCGCATCCCAGTTCGACACCAGGATCCAGGGGTCCTCATTGATCTGCAATCACCAAAAAGGAAACACACATTCACAATGGGATGATCAATCAAAAGAGGTAACCAAGAAGTTAGAAAATCGCTTTTATACCTCCTCCTGTGTGAGGACACGAAGGCACTCTCGATATCCAGTTCGCCACTGGCGGAGTCCCCCGAATGGATGGCACCATACGGCCAGGGGAGGATCACCCTGAATCACCGCGATCTTGAAGACCGAATGAGGAAGAATATGGTAAGAGAAGGCCCAGACTTGCAATGAAATCGAAGTCAAACAAAGCTATGAAAATAGTAAGAAGTAAAGTTAGAAAGATGATCAAATACCTGGAGTAGTATGTGACTCAACTTGAGGGCCTTCTCATGAGCCCTCACCGCATAATCTAAGCCGTAATACATCTAGCCCAAAATGGCCCTCGGCCAGTTCAAAAGCCGGATGGAAGCTAGATCCTCTACCGCTGAGATCAACCCATAGTTGATCTTGCTAGAAGCAAAGGGGAGGAAGAGCACCATCAAAAACAAATCACAAATGAGCGCACGCACTGAGCCCGTGACTCCTCGGGCACCTCCTCCATCTCGACCCAATGCAAGCTCAGCTCCTTGTGAGATAGCCGACCATCAAGGAGAAGTTGGTATCCAGATATGTGGTAGAATGGCCCTCCACAAAGCTAGGGATGTGATACATCCGGTCCCTAGAGCTTGACAGATGTGCTCGAGCTCGCTTCCCTACGTCAACCTATTTAACAAAAGCCATAAATACTCAACCAAAAAGAATCCAAAGGAGATCAAGTGTAGAAGAGATTCATACCCTCGAAGAGCTCGGGCCGGCATCTCTGTGGTCCCCGCTGCCAATAAGAACGACATCGTCAGCTCTCATATAACCATGACCACCGCTGCCACCTCCACCGCTGAAGTGTCCACCCGGACCATCATCAAGACCATCGTCACCTCTACTGCCATCTCCGTGTAGCTCCTCATCCTCGTCTTCGAAGGAAAACACTCCCATCACTTTTTTCGCCTTTCGGTGGTGCCAATCCTCGGTGTCATCATCAGTGATACGAGGGCAAGGAGGGATCAAGCGCCCCAGATGCGTCGAGTACAAACCATCGATGGAAGGAACTACCACGCCATTGCCATCAAAGAAGGTAGCGTGATCCTTCACGGATCTAATCTTCAAATGCGGCCAGAAGATGCTGGTAGGATGACGGGGAGGCACAGGTCACTCCACGACGGTCGAGGTAAGCCAAGATCAGTCCCTCTCCCCCAAGTACCACTCGAGAGAGAGGGGAGACTCCAAGACCAGTCAATGGTCATCAACATTCGTCCACACGGTCACCACCGCATTCCAGTTCGGTACCAGGATCCAGGGGTCCTCATTGATCTGCAATCACCAAAAAGGAAACACACATTGACAATGGGATGATCAAACAAAAGAGTAACCAAAAAGTTAGAAAACCGCTTTTATACCTCCTCCCGTGTGAGGACACAAAGGCACTCTCGATATCCAGTCCACCACTGGTGGAGTCCCCCGAATGGACGACACCATACGGCCAGGAGAGGCTCACCCTGAATCTCCCGCGATCTTGAAGACCGAATGAGGAAGAATATGGTAGGAGAAGGCCCAGACTTGTAATGAAATCAAAGTCAAACAAAGCTATGAAAATAGTAAGAAGTAAAGTTCGAAAGATGATCAAATACCTGGAGGAGTATGTGACTCAACTTGAGGGCCTTCTCATGAGCCCTCGCCGCACAATCTAAGCCGTAATACATCTAGCCCAAAATGGCCCTTGGCTAGTTCAAAAGCGAGATGGAAGCTAGATCCTCTACTGCTGAGATCAACCCGTAGTTGATCTTGCTGGAAGCAACGGGGAAGAAGAGCACCGTCAGAAACAAATCACAAAGGAGCGCACGTACTGAGCCCGTGACTCCTCGGGCACCTCCTCCATCTCGGCCCAATGCAAGCTCAGCTCCTTGTAAGATAGCCGACTAGAATGTGCAGCCAAACCAAACAACTCCAGCACCCGGTTCATGACCCGACGGGAGGTGGGGAAGCGATCCAAGAAGACATCGAAGTGAATGGCCCCCTGGTGCTAGGGGAGGCCAGTCATAGCCACCACATCAGACGAAGTGATGGTCAACTCTCCCACTAGAAGGTGGAAGGTATGAGTAGTCTTAGACCACCGCTCAACCAGGGCAGTAAGAGCAGGGTGAGACAAATGCGGCATGTGACTCGGCAAGATCCGTGTGAGCACGCCAAACCCGGTGGCATCAATGGCAGCCCGAAGCTCAAGATCTCCGGTAGTGTGGCTCCACCAGTACCCCATAGCTCCTATACTAGAGAAGTTGGTATAGGTCTACGGTTGCAAAAGATAGAAACAAAATACATAAGATCAGTCTCAAAATAAACGCGAGATCTAGTATCCTTTTGCTTCAATTCATTAAGGAATTATAAACTGGGTAAAAATAACGCTCAAACTCGGTTTTTAAGCGAGGCAGATAATATTTCTACCTCATTTTTCATGGTCGTTAAAGATATCGATATCGTCGATATCGTTGAACGATATCATAGATATCGATAATGATATCTCTTTGATAGAGGCAGAAACAGCCTCTGTCATGATTTTGATCCCTAAAAATCCAAAATTTCGCATTTTAATCCCCTACATTGGGTTCCAAATCATGCTAAAGCATGCATAGTTAATGTATAAAGCCTAAACATACATCAATTTCATCTAAATTAATCAATTTTCACAAATCTAAAACTTAGGTTTTTGAATTGAAATCAGAAAAAATTAAAATCGAGGGAGTTTCGGGTTACCTGGATTATCAAGGCGTGTTCCCGAGCATTGGGCGAAGAGTATTGATGGTGGAATTGAAGGAAAAGCAAACGAACTCGTCCTCCCTCTCGAAACAAAGTGATTTCTCTACCGGGCACCGCTTGAATCCCGGAATGTCAGGATTAGGTTCGAGGGAGGAAGGAGAAACATCTCTCAGGTTGCTGGACTTAATCTTGGACAACATTTTGCCAAAGAATTTGGGGAAGAAAATCAGTTAGAGATTTTTTAGAGTTGTTTTCGAAAGAATGAAAAGGTTTGGTTTTATGTGTATTCTGTCACTACGATATCGTTAACGATATCAACCCATATCGTTAACGATATGGGCTTTCAGCTTGGCCCATTTCTTCATTTTCAGCCCAAATTCATTTTAGCCCTTTAAAATTCGTTTTTTAGTGTTATTTTAACTTTGAAGATGACGTGCAAACTTTTGGGACTTGATGAAATACTTTCAAAACTCAATCGCGCTGGTCCGAGAAGTCAACACACATTCATATTTTAATTCTTGATTGAAGGGGCAAAAATTTTTGCTTCCAACAATCTCAATCAAGAAATTAAAACATGCATTCATTCATAACTTGCATTCTTCAAAATCTTAACTTTTTACAGTCAACCGAACTTTCTACAGTTCAAAATCCTGACTTTTTACAATCAACCGAAGTTTCTACAGTTCAAAATCCTGACTTTTTACAGTCAACCGAACTTTTTATAGTTCAAAATCCTGACTTGTTACGGTCATCCGAACTTTTTACAATTCAAAATCCTGACTTTTTACAGTCATTCAAATTTTTTACAGTTCAAAATTCTGACTTTTTACTGTCATCCGAACTTTTTACAGTTCAAAATCCTAACTTTTTACAGTCATCCAAACTTTTTACAGTTCAAAATACTAACTTTTTACAGTCAATCGAACCTTCCATGGTTCAAAATTCCTGAGTTTTTACGGGTCATCTGAACTTTCTACAGTTCACACCTTGTCCCGGCCTTATCACGATCAGCGGATTTCAACGAAGACTCACAGCAGTCGACGTATCATCAAAGGCAGGGAGCACACAGCTTTCGTCCTTTCCCCAACAGTTCTGAGTGTCACGGTCAACTCACAGGTGGCATAAAATTCAGACCACAATGGTCAACCATTACACAATGGATTTCAACGAAGACTCACAGCAGTCGGTGTATCATCAAAGGCATGGAGCACACGGTTTTCATCCTTTCCCCAGCAGTTCTAAGAGTCACGATCAACTCACAAGGGGCAATCATTGCCAAACGGGCAATTCACAAGGGGCACGGAGAGGCCAATCCCCGACAACGCCTCACCAAGATGAAAGCTTCCGGCCATCATCCCCAAAGAGTGCCAACCGCGACTGGGCAGGTATTATCTCTAAAACCCACTATTCTTTCAATCATGGGACCATACTGATCTCATATCAGCAATGATCCCATGAGGGGTAGCCTGTGGGTATGGGATTTTTATTCCCAACTCGCGACTTCGATGATGAAGCTGTAATTTTCCCTTTTTAGCGTTCTGCATTATGCAGGGTCTTGAAATTGCTCGAAAATCATCTACCTTGTTTCTTTGGGCCTTTCTCCTCTATTTAAAAGCCCAAACCAAGAAAAGCCCGCTAGGCTACTCGATATCATTAACGATATCTCCCATTATCGTTAACGATATCTCCCATTATCGTTATCGATATCAAGTTTACAAACAGTTAGAAAAGGAAGGCCTCACATTATTCAACAAAAAATACCCATCTCTCACCCGTAATCCAGACTTTTTCCACCAAATACTCTATCAACATGTTGCCAACCCACATGGGGGGAGAAATAATGAAGAAAATGACAAAATGTGTGGGTGCAAGTGGATTGAAGGGAGTCCACAAAAAGAGGTAAGTTTCAATCACAAAAGAGGGGATTCTTTCCAGAGAAAAAAAACACAAGAGCTCTGCAACAAAAACTCAGCAAAAAACAGCCACCAAAAATCCCAAACACAAACACCAAAAACAAAAGTTCGAAGTTTATGTTTTAGAGATTCTTTAAGATCTAAACCTAAAGGAAGAAAGTATCTCTTGTTCTTCCCTTTATCATTTCACTTACTACATCCAGGAAGCACTGCCTTCCCTAAAAAAAGGAGACCTCTAATCTACGTTTTCATCAGAACGAAAAAACGAACAAAAGAAACAAGGACTTTCTGGGCATTTTCGTGGACCGAACAAAGTGGATTCACAGTTAAGGGGTAAGCCTCTGAGTACCTAGAGTCGTGCTTCATGTGTTTTTATCATATATATGTGTTTATGTACGTGAAAATGTAAATCGGTAAAAAAAAAGGAAAACTGCATGTATTCTGCCCAACGATATCATTGAACGATATCAATGATATCGGTCAATGATATCGTTCAACGATATCAAATGATGATGTTAACGACATCATTTTCTAGGCAAAACACGGGCAAAATGTTTGGGAAGTTTCTGGATTTCGATTCATGTTCAAGAGGGTCAGTGGCCACTGTTCAGATCTGAGATCTAAGTTTTTAGTAACATGAAGTGTATGTGCGAAACTTTTACAAACCTGATTTTTATTTACCGGAACATTATTTTATCGGCTTTAACAATTTTTTTTTCAAAATATTTTAATAATATCACGATTCATATATTTTTAGACCTAGATTTATGTCATGTTAAATTATTATGAAGTATGTTAGGAAACCCCCATGAAGGGAACCGAAGTTCCCGGATAACCGACCAGACAATTATTCGATGCGGCATTTTCACTAAAAATGGTAAAAGAAACTTATGTGTTTAAAATGAACCCTTTTATGAAAAAGAAATTTCTAACTCTCCGATGTTTTGAATTAGACTGTTCGGGTCTCGTAAAGATCAAAACGAACATACTTGGAATTACTTGTGGTGTGCCATATTTGTGCTAACATTTGTGGATGCAGGTAGTCTAGGATAAATGCATGTTAGGATTTATTTTCCTTCAGTTATCGCTTTTAATTTCAATTTTGAAATCCAATGTAATATTCGTTAGATATCGATGTATTTTAGGCTATTGTATTCCCTTGATTCTCGATGTATTTAGGCGATTTGTAAATTCCCCAAGCCCAATGATGTAATTAACACCCCCTAGAATAAGCGTATTTTAATTTCCTACGTGTTTACTTTCCGTAATTTATTTACCGTTTTATGCAAGCACGATAAATATAAACTAAAAATATCTAGTTTAGTACAAATATTATAAACGTGGTTTCTCATTCATAGTGTAATTTAACTCAAATAACGATGAAAAAGATAACTCTTCCCGGACCCGAATCTCTACTTTGTGGTACGGATTAGGCATACGGATCTAAGCTATACCGAAATTTCCCGGAAGTGCTGATCCGAGTGGCGACTCTGTAACATAGAATAGATATCCTAATCTCGAGTCTTTTGTACTTGGAACCCATTTATTTCAAGCACAACACGGTTTTCCTTCATAGGAACCTCTTTTCCAACGCGCTCTATCGCAATGTTTTCGAAAACCCCATGCCCCATCTCACGGGGCCGGCACCTCGCGGCTTCCGCGCGGGACCTCCGAAACGTCATCCGCTCCATGTAGGCTAATGCCCTCTCATCCACATCATTTTCAAACTCAAGAAAAGGCTTCTATGGTAAACATTTTGATGTAGATTAGTTATTTCGAGAGGTTATTTAGAGTCGCGCGGAGGGGGTTACGGGCTGGGAGGAAAGGTTAAAAGGGAAGTCCACGCAGAGGATGACGGGTGCGATCATATCAGCAGTAATGCCAAAGTTCCCATCAGAACTCTGAAGTTAAACGTGCTTCGGTGAGAGTAGTACTAAGATGGATGACCCCTTCGGAAGTCCTCGTGTTGCACCCCTAAA
Organism: Euphorbia schlechtendalii; assembly: GCA_949673415.1. Lineage (NCBI taxonomy): Eukaryota > Viridiplantae > Streptophyta > Magnoliopsida > Malpighiales > Euphorbiaceae > Euphorbia > Euphorbia schlechtendalii. The sequence goes on along the minus strand of CATIWQ010163094.1, from coordinate 3,088 downwards.
TTTTTCCTATTTTTGATATTTGCGCGACATCCGGTTTTACCAGGCTACATAACTCCGAGCATGTTCACAAGACCGATTCCGATGAAAATAGGGTAAGAATTCATCGAAATCCAAAACTTCAAAATTCACTCATTTTGGTGATCAACATTCTCCATGTAGGCTAATACCCTCTCATCCACATTAGTTTCAAACTAAAGACAAGACTTCTATGGTGAAAATTTTTATGTAGATTAGTTATTTTGGGTGGTTATTTAGTGTCGCGCGGAGGGGGTTGCGGGCCGGGAGGAAGGGTTAAAAGGGAAGTCCGTGCAGAGGATGACGGGTGTGATCTTACTAGCAGTAATGCAACGGATCCCATCAGAACTCAGAAGTTAAACGTGCTTGGGCGAGAGTAGTAGTAAGATGGGCAACCTCTTTGGAAGTCCTCGTATTGCACCCCTAAATTTTTCCTATTTTCGATATTCGCACGACATCTGATTTTGCCGGGCTGCATAAGTTCTCCATGTATGCTAATGCCCTCTTATCTACATCATTTTGCAACTCAAGACAAGGCTTCTATGGTGAACATTTTAATGTAGATTAGTAATTAAGGGTAGTTATTTAGGGTCGCGAGGTGGGGGTTACGGGCTGGGAGGAATGGTTAAAAGGGAAGTCCGCGTAGAGAATCACGGGAACGATCATACCAGTACTACTGCACCAGATCCCATTAGAACTCCAAAGTTAAACATGTTTGGGTGAGAGTAGTACTTAGATGGGTGACCTCTTGGGAAGTCCTCGTATTACACCCCTAAATTTTTCCTATTTTCGATATTCGAGCCCCATCCGGTTTTGCCGGGCCTCATAACTCCGAGCATGTTCATGAGACCGATTCCGATGATAATAGGGCAAGAATTAATGGAAATCCAAAACTTCAAAAGTCAACTGTTTTGGTAATCAACCTTCTCCATGTAGGCTAATGCCCTCTCATCTAAATCATTTTGAAACACAAGACAAGGCTTCTATGGTGAACATTTTGATGTTGATTAGTTATTTTTGGGTGGTTATTTAGGGTCACGCGGCAGGGGTTGCGGGCTGGGAGGAAGGGTTAAAAAGGATGTCCGCGCAAAGGATGTTATGTGCGATCATACTAGCACTAATGCATCAGATCCCATCAGAACTTCGATGATAAACGTGCTTGGGCGAGAGAAGAACAAAGATGGGTGACTTCTTAGGAAGTCCTCATTTTGAACCCCGAAATTTTTCCTATTTTCGATATTCGCGTGACATCCGATATTGTCTACGTGCATAAGTCTGAGCATGTTCACGAGATCGATTCCGATGAAAATAAGACAAGAATTCACCAAAATCCAAAACATCAAAATTCACCTGTTTTGGTGATCAACCTTCTCCATATAGGCTAATGCCCTCTCATCTACATCATTTTGAAACTCATGAAAAGGCTTCTATGGTGAAATTTTCTAATGTAGATTAGTTATTTCGGGTGGTTATTTAGGGTCGCATGGTGGGGGTTGCGGGATGGGAGGAAGGGTTAAAAGGGAAGTCCGCGTAGAGGGTGACTGGTGCGATCATACCAGCACTAATTCACCGGATCCCATTAGAACTCTGAAGTTAAACATGCTTGGGCTAGAGTAATACAAAGATAGGTGACCACTTGGGAAGTCTCCGTGTTGCACCCCTAAATTTTCCTATTTTCGATATTCGCGTGAAATTCGATTTTGCCGGGCTGCATAATTCCGAGCATGATCACGAGACCGATTCCGTTGAAAATAGGGCAAGAATTCACTGAAATCCAAAACTTCAAAATTCACCCGTTTTGGTGATCAACCTTCTCCATGTAGGCTAATGCCCTCTCATCCACATCATTTTGAAACTAAAGACAAGGCTTCTATGGTGAACATTTAGATGTAGATTAGTTATTTCGGGTGGTTATTTAGGGTCGCGTGGTGGGGGTTGCATGCTGGGAGGAAGGGTTAAAAGGGAAGTCCGCGGATAGGATGACAGGTGCAATCATACAAGCTATAAAGCAACGGATCCCATCAGAACTTTGAAGTTAAACGTGCTTGGGCGAGAGTAGTACTAAGATGGGTGACCTATTGGTAAGTCTCCGTGTTGCACACATAAATTATTCCTATTTTCGATATTCGCGTGACATCCTATTTTACCGGGCTGCATAACTCTGAGTATGTTCACGAGATCGATTTCGATGAAAACAGGGCAAGAATTCACCGAAATCCAAAACTTCAAAATTCACTCGTTTTGGTGATCAACCTTCTCCATGTATGCTAATGCCCTCTCATCTACATCATTTTGAAACTCAAGACAAGGCTTCTATGGTGAACATTTTTATGTACATTTGTTATTTCGGGTGTGCAACATCCGGTTTTACTATGCTGCATAACTTCGAGCATGTCCACGAGACCGATTACGATGAAAATAGGGTAAGAATTCCTCGAAATCCAAAACATCAAAATTCACCCATTTTGGTGATCAACCTTCTCCATGTACGCTAATTCCCTCTCACCCACATCATTTTAAAACTCAAGACGAGGCTTCCATGGTGAACATTTAGCTGTAGATTATTTATTTCGGGTGGTTATTTAGGGTCGCGCGGTGGGGGTTGTGGGCTGGGAAGAAGGGTTAAAAGGGAAATCCATACAGAGGATGACAAGTGCATTCATACAAGCTCTAATGCACCGGACCCCTTCTGAAATTCAAAGTTAAACATGCTTGGGTGAGAGTAGTACTAAGATGGGTGACCTAGAGGGAAGTCCTCGTGTTGCACCCCTAAATTTTTCCTATTTTCGATATTCGTGCGACATCTGGTTTTACCGGGCTGCAAAACTCTGAGCATGTTCACGAGACCGATTTCGATAAAAATTGGGCAAGAATTCACCAAAATCCAAAACTTCAAAATTCACTCGTTTTGGTGATCAACCTTCTCCGTGTAGGCTAATGCCCTCTCATCAACATCATTTTGAAACTTAAGAAAAGGCTTCTATTGTGAACATTTTGATGTCGATTTGTTATTTCGGGTTGTTGTTTAGGGTCAAGCGATGGGGGTTGAGGGCTGGGAGGAAGGGTTAAAAGG
>CATIWQ010163050.1:0-10797 GCA_949673415.1 Euphorbia schlechtendalii | reverse complement strand
GTCCCTCCTTTCTAACTGCCACTTCCTCCGTTTAGGTAACCTTCCTAAACAGACACTCAAATCTCAACAGAGAATAGCGAACTGAATTCAACTTATAAAATGTTGAATCCTTACAATGTAATTTCTCAAGGCTACTTCTCTCTATTACAAACAGATATCAAAATGGTTGTTTGTAGATTACTTGATTTAGAATTTCTGTGAAAGCTAGAATAATTTGCAGTGACTTTAGCTCTTAAGGAAATTCAAGGTGATTCACCATCTTTCAACTTCTGCTTCAGTCTTCTATTTATAGTTTGAAATTCTGTGAAGTAGCCGTTCCAGACTTCTCTTCTTTTGCAATTCTTTAATATTTCTTCCCTTCACGTCTTTCAAATCTTCCCGTTGGAGATAGTCTTTGGGACGCTTCAAAGGAAGAAATCCGAACGTTCTGAAGAGTTAAGCTTCTGTATACGTAAGCTCTTTTGTCTTCAAGCAATTCAGACTTGGAGAGAAGGACGCGTGCGATGCAACGATCAATCTTGATTGGTTGGTGTTGCTGACGTAATCTGACATGCGCGGAGACACTAAGGAATGGGGTTGACAGAGGCGCAATCCTTATTGGACTTTTGTGAAAAAGTTCTAGATAAGATTTAATGGAGTTGAACTACATTTGTCTTGTGTGAGCCACTATGAATATTCTAGTTTTTGTTGCATTAGTTGACCTGCAAAGTCACAAATAAATATTCTGTTTCTCCACAGAAACCGTTAGTAGTACATCTATCAATATATCCTCTCTGTGTCTTATTATAATGCTTTTTATTAACTAAAAGCTATACTCAGTTCGTGCTGAGTTATTACTCATTAAACAGCATAGTACTCAGCACGGGTTCAACTAGTTAAAACTTAACTCAGCTTTTCTTATTCTAAGCCGTAACTTAATTAATTACCTTCAGCAAACTGAGTTGTTTTGTCTCAAAACACAAACTCACGTTTAACTTCATTAATTAAGAGTATACTTAGTACTTAATTAAATTCATTATCTTATATGGTTTGCTATTTCCAAAACACCTCAAGCACTATTAGATACTGAGTAACTTGAGTTCAACATATCATAAAATGAACTTAAAAGGCACCTTCTCACCAACCATTAAGGAGTGAATTAACACAACTTTTCAATCTTATATAAGGTGAATTTCAGCCAGATATACGAAAGAGAGAGTGAGAGAAAGAGAGAGATACATCATAATTTTCAGAGAGCTTTTTCAAATGTCTGTCGATTATCTTGTCCATCGCTTGTAGCAAAGTACCATTATCCATTGTGAAGCTTGAATACGGTGGACTACAACGTAAAGAGGTCAAAGAACCTACAGCTCAGATACCAAATGTTCCTGGAAAAGTAACGATTATCAAAAATTGAAATAGAATATTATTCTTGAGATAACATGAGAAGAAATCAATAGGGGAGAGATTCCACCGCATTCAAGCATTATCCATACACAGACGCTCAACTTGTAGCGCATACATGATTCATTTCCCTCTCCTAGTAAACACTCAACTAATCAAACGTAGAGTTTCATTACAAAAGCAAAATGCAACGTTTTACTTTAGGGAAATCAAACTAATATGACATTAAAAATAAAGGCAATTACTGAAAATCGAAAATTTCAAGCTCAAGCTAAAAATTATAAAATTCTATCATGCTATGCTCGGAACCCTAAAACTGAAAATTTTGGTTTGGAGCCTGGAAGCCACAACCTTTGAGTTCCAGATGTCAAATTGTTCGATAAAAAATCATGACGCTCAAATATGGATCCATATATATACAATCCCTTCCCTGTGAATACTAAGATTCACAAATATTGGCAGAAATCTCTCGAAGGATCAGAGTTCTAGTGTAAATTTACAGAGCCACAACAGAGGTGAACTTTGGTTTATAATTATGCACGCCTTCTCGTTGATATAATTTTTCTTTTGATTTACCTCAGACTGTTGGTATTTGAAGGGAAGAGTGTTGATTGATATAGTGTTCGAGAGTATTCTATCCTTTTGAGAATTGTGTGGATTGGTTGGGCACCTTCCTTTTCGAATGCAGTCACAATTAGCAACCCACATTACTTAAAAATGATGTTGTTTACCCACAAGCGGCCCTCCTTTTCAACAAGCTCATTATGGTTTTTCCGAGGGTGTCTTCGCCACGGTCTGGTTCTTCGTTGATTAAGCTTGTTCGGCATGGAGCTGCTCGTAATGAAAGCACCAAGCTCTTTGTTCGTGAATCCCCCACATATTGGTCTCAAAAAACTTCACACAAAATTGTGCCTCACCCTGAAACTCTCGATGTAGGTTATTCTGTGGGTTGAGATACTAGGTCTTGGGGGAAAAGGTTTGGAACGAATAACGAGGAAGAAGACAATGTTTATACTCGAAACATCTCTTTTCCAAAATGTTCTGTTGATCTATGTTATACATTAAATGATCGCAACTATGATGCGCTCTAGGAGATAATGTTTCACTGGAAACACGTAAAAGTAGGAAAGAAGAAAAGCTTTTTTCTAGCTGGAAGTGAGTCGCAAAGTTCCAACAAACCACTTGATTGATAAACCTCGTGAGATGTGTACGCCTTTTGGTTTTGCTCATGTTTATGTTTATTTTGATTATCCTCTAATTTTTTCCCCTTTTTTTTTTGTTTTACTTTCTTTTAACTTAAATTTCGTTTTTCTTTACATTTTATAAAAATCGACCTGGCCTCAACTTTATTCAGAGAAAAAGATTGCTTAACTTGTTACTTTAGAACTTATTTTTTCCACATAATATACACCACACAAAAAGAAAATAATGATAAAACCCAATCGACTATGTACTTGACTAATTTCTGCGTAATATACACGAACATAAGACTACTGCATTGCAATTTCGTTTTATTTAATGAAGTTTCTTTGCAAATACTTTCCGCTATTAAGTTAACTACTATAGAACCCATTCAGTAATTAGTCTTGTTGCTCATAGGAATGAATGAATGTATTTCCGATTTATTTGAATCTACAATCCAAATAAGTTCAATAAACAAAAAACACAAAATGAAGTCTTAGTACTTCAATTGCCGTTGCTTCATATTCTTCTTTGTTTATTTAATATTTCTGCACTGCCCACTTATACAAATATCAACCGACTATGAAGCACTGCCTTCCATCAAATCCAAAATTACAAACCAAAGAAGATAATCAGAAACAAATGCCAGAAGAATTAAGGTGTGTAAGTGAAATGGCTGAAATTGGAGTGATTTGCTCAATGGACTCGCCTACAGATCGGATGCGTATGAGTTTGGCCATCCTTGCTGGCAACTTGCATGAATCATATTCTGAAGTTTTTGTATCAATTACATTTGTCAACGTATTTAATAAGTAAAAATGTATTAATTGTTCCGATCAAATATTTGCTCATTTTCCTTGTAAAAATGGTCAATTAGTTGAATATTCAAAAGTTAATTAACGCAAAAGACAAACCAACAATTTTTTACATATAAACTGCTTAACTAAGATTTTTTCCACGCGAAACAGGAAAATGATAAAACCCAATCCACTTATAACTTGACTCGACCTAGACTTATTTCTGCGTAATATACACGAACATAAGAAATTAAGAATCAACCAGTGAAGTTAATTAAGATTGGACCCCACTTCTTTGTTATTAGTCTTGCTTTGAAGTTGTATTTTGTATTTGTTTGAATCTAAAATCGGAATGAAGTTGAATAAAACAAACAATACAACATGACAATCTTTCTTCAGTTGCTGCTACTTCTGATATTTCTTTGTTCATTAAGTTCTTCCATGGCCACCGACTATGAAGCATTGTTGTCCATCAAATCAAAAATTACTGATGACCCTTTTCGAGTCTTCAGTTCATGGAACCATTCTGTCCATTTCTGCCAATGGCAAGGCATCACTTGCGGCCACCGCCATAGGAGGGTGACTGTCATCGATCTAAGCTCCAAAGCCTTGGCTGGTTTGGTATCTCCCTATATAGGAAATCTCACCTTCCTCAGACAGATCATACTCTTCAATAATACTCTCCATGGAAAAATTCCTCCGGAAATCGGTCGACTTTTCAGGTTGCAAGATTTGAGACTCTCAAATAATTCCTTCACAGGTCAAATCCCGACCAGCTTGTTCAATTGTACCAGCCTCGAAATTCTTCGTATTGGTTTCAACAAAATTGAAGGGAAGATTCCAGCAACAATTGATGATTTGTTCAACCTTCAAATCCTGATCATCAATGACAATCGGTTGCATGGACAGATTCCTGAGTCCATCGGTAACCTTAGCTCCCTCCAAGCCATATCTGCAAGAAACAATCTCTTCGTGGGAAGTATTCCAGATACTTTGGGTAAGTTAAAGAGCTTAACTTTTCTTGGTTTTGCTCTTAATAATTTATCTGGTGTTGTTCCTCCATCTGTTTATAATCTATCAGCCATGACAATCTTTTCTCTTGGTTTTAATGGTCAATTTAAAGGATCCCTTCCATCAAATTTGGGGGCTTTGTTCCCAACCCTCCAATTTTTTGATGTTCGAGATAATCAATTTGTTGGAAAGATACCAGAATCGTTATCCAATGCGTCTCATCTTCAAGTCATTTTATTAGGGAATAACAGTTTCACTGGACAAGTGCCTCCAGATTTGGGAACTTTACAAAACCTCTCATCTCTGGATTTGGCTTACAACAACCTTGGGAGTGGAGGGCCTAATGACATGGATTTTGTTGGTTCTTTAGTCAACTGCACCTTCCTGCTGGGCTTAGTACTGCCATTTAACCAATTCGGCGGATCATTGCCAATGGAGATTGCCAATCTTTCAACCCATTTAACTGAATTTTCAATTGCAGCCAACCAAGTATCTGGGATTATAACTCCAGGTATATGCAATCTAATTAACTTGGTTACATTGGATCTGTCTGGCAATCAACTAAAAGGATCCGTACCAACTTCTATTGGCCAGCTTTACCAGTTAAAAACTTTGGCATTAGCTTCCAACAGGCTAACTAGAGAAGTTCCTTCTTCTCTAGGAAACATCACTATGTTGACTATACTTTACTTAGATCATAACAGTTTGCAAGGAACTATTCCCAGTACCCTCATGAATTGCAAATATTTATTAGAGTTGGATCTTTCTATGAACAATCTAAATGGCAGCCTACAAAAAGAAGTTTTCAACATTCCATCTTTGTCAATTTCATTGAATTTATCTCATAACCGCTTCACTGGTTCAATACCATCATCTGTTGAAAATATGAAAAATTTAGGGAAGTTGGATGTCTCTTGGAACAAGTTATCAGGTAAAATTCCGGCGAGCATTGGAAGTTGCATAAGTATTGAGCGGTTATTCATGCAGCATAATTCCTTTGAAGGACCCATTCCTTCATCTTTTAGTTCTTTGTTGGGGATTCAGTTCTTAGACCTTTCTCAGAACAACCTAACAGGTGTCATTCCAAGTTATTTGCAAAGATTTAAACTTTTGTATTTGAACGTTTCATTTAATAATTTTGAGGGAGAGGTTCCGACAAAAGGGATCTTCGGAAACTACAGTGCCATATCAATTGTTGGAAATGGTAGACTTTGCGGAGGCATACCAGAACTATTGTTGCCTACATGCCCCATCAAAAAAACAAACCATAACAAGTTTTCTTCTTTCCGGCTGTCTATTATCATTGTAGGTTGCTGCCTTCTTGTAGGAGTAACCGTCATGTTTCTTTGGTTCAGAAAGAAAAGAAGTGACCGTGTCTCTGTAGCTTCTTTGAAAGAACCATATCCCCAAGTATCTTATGAACAAATACTAAGAGCAACGGATGCCTTCTCGCAATCTAATGTGATTGGTGTTGGTAGTTTTGGCTCTGTGTATAAAGGAAGTATGGGTGAAAATGGCCAACTCGCAGCAATCAAAGTATTCAATCTTCAACGACGTGGTGCATCAAGAAGTTTCACAGCTGAATGTGAAGCTTTGAGGAATATCAGGCACAGGAATCTTGTTAGAATTATAACTTCTTGCTCGAGCATTGATTTTCAAGGAAATGATTACAAAGCTCTTGTATACGAATACATGCCAAATGGGAGCTTGGAAAGATGGTTGCACCCACTTCATCATGAAACAGTTGCATTGTATCAAAGTCTAAACCTTGCTAGCAGGCTCAACATTGTGATCGATGTGGCTTGTGCACTTGAATATCTTCATCACGGCTGCCAGGAACCAATCATTCACTGTGACTTGAAACCGAGCAATGTTCTTCTTGATAATGAGATGACTGGGCATGTTGGAGATTTTGGGCTGGCTAGAATTCTTAGTGAAGATGTCATGAACCCAAACGAAAGTAGTTCGATTGGAGTAAAGGGAACTATTGGATATGCTGCACCAGGTAATTATCATTCTTAATTATCAGATTATAATCATCATAAATGTTTCACTAAAAATGCCAAATTTTTGTAATCACAGAGTATGGTTTAGGAGGAGAGGTATCAAGAGAGGGAGATGTATATAGCTTTGGAATTCTGTTGTTGGAATGATAACAGGTTTGAGACCAATTGATAGTATGTTTGAGAATGGGATGAATCTCCACAATGTTGCTGCAAAAGCTATATGTGATGAAAATGTAATGGAGATTGTGGATGCTAGTGTTGTGAGAGGTGATGAAAATGGAGAGATGAAGGAGAGAAGAACATCAAGAATGAAGGATGGAAGAATAGAGGAGTGTGTGAGAAGAATGATAGAAGTTGGAGTGGCTTGTTCAATGGACTCTCCTACAGATCGGATGCAAATTAGTTTGGTTGTCCAACAACTGTTGAAGGTTAAAGACGCCCTTCAAAAACCTCAGCGCACCCACATGTATACAGGTAATTATAATGAACTAATATATTGTTCAGTTTCTATAAATAATAATTACAAATTTTTGTGGCAGTGAACGTTGTTGATTGATCAGTTATCAAGTCTGGAATCGCAGACACGGTTTGTGTGTTGAATTCAATGGCTATTATGAGGCAGCATAATGAGGATAGTTTGAGTATGTGATACGTCAGATGGCATAATAAGTGTTTAGTATATGAATGATACAATTTCTATTTCTATGCACACAAAAAACCGCAGTTAAATCATGTTATTTGTTGCATAATGAATATATAGAATATGAATGCTACAATTGTTATTTCTAAGACTATATACGATGACGTTTAATAATTACGGACTGGTTATAGATATTAGTAAGAATTTGCTACAATTGTTATTTCAGCTTTTGTCTATACTTAATGTTATGTATAAACTTAGTTTATTTCCTTTTCCGTTTATTTTCAATTAATTAAGTCCAAACGCTGGGTTTCATCAACTTGGGCTGTTAGTTTGTTAGAGAAGTGATGACTAGGAAAGAGAGAAATCAATTAGTTACAAACGGCTATAAGCTGGAAAGTGAGAATTGTAATCGGTATGTTTTGATTCGGTTGATTAATGAAAAGTTGTCTCTCATCTTTCCTCCATTGCGAGATTTTCTATTTTCTCATCTCATTTCCATTTCTCTGTAATTTCCGACATTACCTTTAGTTTTCTGGTAACAAATGGTATCAGATCGTCATCCTCGCGCCTGTGCAACTTGTTGCCAATGACAAAGGGTAATATGAAGAAGGAAAATGATGAACAACTACTACTCAAGTGTGCAAAAATGGCGGATGCCTCCCACGAGCAACTTAAGGATATTTTTGAAGCTAGAATGAAGAGGTTAGAGATGATGCTGTCTCTCAAGGAAAAACAAAAAGAGTCAGAGTATTCTTCCTCTTCAACCAAGTTTTCTGATCGTATTGAACTGGGAAAGGGAAACGAGAGCTCTTACCAGCTATACACGAGGTTTACCAAGGTGAATTCTCCCCAATTTGATGGTAATGAACTTCATGGTTGGTAATTGCATTGTAATCGTTTTTTTTCAAATTGATGGAACACTAGGGGAAGCAAAGGTTAAATTAGCATCTCTCCATCTGGAGGGCAGAGCACTAGAATGGTTTTAGTCATATGTGAAAGGAAAAGGATCTATTAAGGATCCGCCATGGGAGGAGTTCGAAGAGGCAGTGAAGGTGAGGTTTGGTAAAAAGATCTACAACAATCCGATGGCTAATCTTAAGAGATTGACACAAAGTGGAACACTTATGTATTACATAGAGGCATTTAAGGTAAGTGTCCACAAAACTACGCTCTCTGAGGCTAATGTGTTAGACTGTTTCATCAGTGGGTTGAAGGATGAGCTGAGCTACCCAAACCTGATGCAAGGGCCAAAAACTCTTTAACAAGAATATGCCCTGGCTAGAATGTAAGCATTTATTCCATTAGCCAACATTATTTTTGCAGCAAAGGTTCTCAATCCCAAACCATTATTGCAGCTTCCAGGTCTAGGAAATGTGCATGGCAAACCACCACTGCTACCCATTGCTGCTTTTCGAAGCAACCGACCACCCTTACTGCCAAAGCTTGTGGTAAGCCAAGGCCAAACAAGGAGGTTAACTACAACAGAGATAGCAAACAAAAGGGTAACGATGAACGCTATGCTCTAGGCCACCAATGCTTAAGAAGTTCCTACATTCCATCTTCATACAGGAGTGTGATGAAGAAGGAGAAGGTGGGGAGGATGAGTTGCTAGCTAGAGAAGACTCTGTGCCATTCATTTCACTTTATGTTATGAAGGGGTAGTGGAGAGGATTGTGTCAACAATGAGGCTGGTTGGAATGTACAAAAGGAGGAAACTACATATTTTGGTGGACTCTGGAAGCACTTTCAATGTTCTGGATTTAACTCTAGAAAGGCAACTTGGTTGTAAGCTCTTTACTCTCTTATCTTATTATTGTGGCAAATGGTCAAAATTTGTCATGTTTGTACAAATGTGAGCAATTTCAATGGGAAATGCAGGGAAATATGTTCCTAACTGAATATTTGGTTATGCCACTAGGAGGGTGTGAGATTGTCTTAGGAGTCCAGTGGTAAAGAACATTAGGCAAGATTGAATGGGATTATAAAAACCTTGTTATGAAATTTGTGGTTGGTGAAAATTTATGTGTTAAGAGGATTTGATAATACTGCTGATAAGCTAATTACAGACCATGGATTGCATAAATTGACTTATAATGGCCATATTACATATCTAGCACATGTAGCAGTAGCTACTAGTAATACAGTAAGGTAATAAAGTTCCATAAGCTTTGAATCCTCTACTGGAGGAGTATGGCTTTCTGTTTGAAAATATCACTAAGTCGCCTTCAGTTAGAAACCAAGATCATAGGATTCCTCGTGGATGGAGCACAACCTATGAATATTTGGTCTTATAAGTATAAGTGTATAACATAATTTAGAAAGACGTCATAGAGAAAAATGATACAGGAGATGCTGGATAATGGAGTCATACAACACAGTGTGAGTTCCTACTCTTTACCAGTGGTGCTAGTTAAGAAGAAGGACAATACTTGGAGAATGTGTGTGGATTACACGGAGTTAAACAGTAAAACCGTCAAGGATAGGTAACCCATTCCAGTGATAGATGAGTTGTTTGATGAGCTATATGATGTTAGAAGCTTCACCAAGATTGACTTGACTTCAAGGTATTGGCAAATCAGGATGCACCCACCTGATATTTACAAAATTGCATTTAGAACACATGTTGGGCACTATGAATTCATTGTCATGCCTTTTGAGCTCACTAATGCCTCATCAACTTTCTAGAATTTTATGAATGAAGTTTTTAGGCCATTCCTGAGGAAGTTTATTCTAGTCTTTTTTTGATGACATTACGCCATAGATCACCTATAGCAATAACCAAAAACCAATTCATAAATACCTTAAAATGTTGCAACAGATACTGGGGCAACCTTTTTTTGAAAATTATGAGGTTGCTTTTTTTACCGTGGCCATAGGTACCTGCTGCAACATTTTTTTAACCTATAGCAACGTACATATAATTCGATGCTTAAAGCACCTATTGCAACGTATCCTCTACTTGGGGCAATGCTATTTGGTCATTACAACAAAACCTTCACCGATACTATTAACCATCAGGCGTTGCCATTAACGGCCGTTAAGTTCGATTTTGCAACCCTTTTTGTAATTGCAATGTAACCTAAAAAGTGTTGCAACCACTTTTTTATATTACACATTTATATTACACATTGTTTGCCTAGAAACCACTTTTGTGTTATGGCAATGACTTACAATTTACATTTAATGTGTGTTTGTGTATAGATAGCACCATATATATTTATACATTTGAAACACTAATTAATTCCATACAATATCAATAACAAAATATTCAATATTAAGAAGTAAGTCAAGGTAACATCTTAAATTTTTGATACACAAAAGTTGTACTAAATTACAAAAACAAGTTCTTAAGTGCATAGTACCAAAATACACAAAACACATAAAAGAAGTTCAAAATACAAACTAAACAGCCCATAATCTACTCCCTTGCAGATTCAGTGTCATCATTGTCACTTGAAATGTAATCAAAATCACCCAAATCATCCAAATTGATGTTAAATGTAGGAGCATGCTTGGCAAATTTTTTTACCAATAAAGAAAACATTTGATTAACCTTTTGTTCCACCTTTTGGTTCACAGCCTTCGCCATTTCAAGTTTGAGTTGTTCTTTCATGGTGGATTTCAATTCTTTAAAGCTGGTAGACTCTGAGTTGTTGGATCCTGCTGTTGTTGTCTTCACCTTTTTGGACAATCCATGCCTTCCAACAAGCCATGATGGTCCATGTGATTTATCCCCGGAAACAAATTGATCAACACTCTCACTATGAGCATCGGA
>CATIWQ010163007.1:0-25103 GCA_949673415.1 Euphorbia schlechtendalii | reverse complement strand
TTTCCAATATTTTCTGCAATTCAACTTACTTGCATCAAATATCTTAAAAATATGTGCTTGATATAGAGGTGAGATGATCACTTTTGCTGTATATAAGATGTCTTCACGGTTCTTCTTTTTAAACATTTGCTTTTTTTTTTTGGATAACAATGCTTTAATGTGGTTAAAATTTACAGAGCAAGTGACATAGTACAGGGCTCCCTTCAATCCAATTTACGTAGCTGAGAAATAATTTTTTAAAATTAATTTTTTTAAAAAAAATTGGAGCATTCGGGACGGTTCTCTTAAGAGAACCGTCCCGAATGCTCTTTACCATAAAGCTGGTATAGCATAATTTTTTTTAAAAAATTGGAGCATTCGGGACGGTTCTCTTAAGAGAACCGTCCCGAATGCTCTTTACGGACAGTTCTTTTATAAGAACCGTCCGTATTAATGCTTTTTACAGCATTCCGAATGGTTCTTTTAATAGAACCGTCCGTATTGCTCTAAAGCGGAGTAAAATGTTTTTTAAATAGCAATACGGACGGTTCTCTTAAGAAAACCGTCCGGAATGCTCATTCCGGACGGTTCTATTAAAGAACCGTCCGTATTGCTTCTAACCATAGTAAAATGTTTTTGAAATAGCATTCCGGACGGTTCCTTTAAAAGAACCGTCCGCAATGCTCCTTATTCCGGACGGTTTGAAACCGTCCGGATTAATGCTTATCAATCGCGTCGCAGCTTGTGCGGACGGTTCAAAACTATCCGGAAAAGCTAAAAAAACCTTCCCAAAAGCCATTTCTGCACTAGTGCACGTGAAACCTTTTATATGAAGTATAAAAATGACTTAAAATATTGTGTTTAGTTTGTAAAATTATAATGATAATAAGTGTAATTATCCACTTATCAGAATACAAACCCTCTAAGAAAATGTAAGCATCAACCCAAATATCGAAAAATATATTAATAACCCATCATCTACTATGTGAAAATACTTACATTAATTCAGTTTGATTCATCATACAATAGTAATTTTATATGTTTTTATTGTTTGTTATAGTTCTTTAACTATAAGGTGTATCTTCAAATACACTTTGGACCTATTATCTTAAATTAAATCACTTAACTAATAGCTTTTAATGATAAATATTTGATAAATTATCATGTATTAATATTGAAACTATTTAGGATTCAGAAAAGGCTCATTACTCTTAAATGTTTTATTTAAGAATTAAATATATTAAGTTATTTAATTTTTATCAAACATATATAAAGAAAATAAATAAATAAACAAATAAATCACTTAGATCTTAGGATAATAAAACATAATCCCAAAACTAATTAAATAAATACATGCAATAAATTTGTTATCAAAAATTATAAACTCCTAAACAAAACACATATAAATTATGTTAATCAATGACAATGTCTTATTGTGAAGCTCAACATAATGTCTTGAAAGTGTATAATTATTCTACGTTTTATTTAAATTTATTTATACACTAATTCTTGTAAATTTAAAAATTTTAAAGTATTACTCGTTATACTTCACTTTCTAATCACAATAGTTCTTTGCCTTAGTCTTTATAAAGTATTACTCGTTATACTTCACTTGCTAATCACAATAGTTCTTTGCCCTAGAGCTGGTATTGTTTCCTTTGATCAAACTTGGTGATATTCAATCAAATAATTTAAAAGAATTCGAATGTCCAATTATTACATACTTTGATCATTCAAACAAATTGAAAACTAAATCCGTAAAATAGTGTTTTACAAAGTGATAAAATTAATACACACATAAAATTACATTTCTCTATGTAATATAAATACATAATTACAAAGTATCAACATTCAATGCATAGATACGTTATTGAAAAATGATTTTCTTAAGTTTCTCTTATCTCATTTCCACTGAATAGATTGCATCATTATTGATCATCAACAACACATATCAAAAGGTCAATGTTTATCATTACATAAATATTTAACTTAAATATATTATCAAAATATATTTATATGATTTATATCACATATAAATTAAAAATTTAATTATCACATATATAATTAACAAAAACATATTTAATCATATTTTATATTATCGAAAATATAAAACAATTTAATTATTATATAAATGTTTGATTATCTCAGCATAATATTAAAATTACTTAATTAAACTCATATAATGTTGGAGATGTGGTTTATTCCACATTGGAAATAAACAAGAATATTGAGTGATATATAAATGGAGTAGATTGGACCTTAACAAAAATTAATTGGTTTTGTATTAGATGGGCTCAACTCCACTTGTATGCTTACTCAAACTATCAAGCCCAGCACTCTCCTGACCCACGGATTCTCTACACATAACACGTATATAATTAACACATATATAATTGATCATACAAATAATTAAAAGATATAAATATATTACTAAAATATATTAAATTACATCATACCTCACATGTATAATTAAATTCAACTATTATATGATAAATAATTTGAATATTAATGGTATATTATCAATTAATATGTTTATGTAATTAATACAAATAAATAAAGAAAATAATTATCAAAATTAATCAACAAATGAAATATTTTCGTTTATTTGTGAGTAGGTTATAAATGATTTTCTAATGAATAAACAATAATTTAAAAATTCACAAACTAATTCTCATAATTTTAAGTTTTTATTAACACAAAATAAATAGACAACAATATTTTTTGAACCTTAGAAAATTCTGGATAAATAACCATTTAATCTAGACAATATGAAAATGAGGGGCAGAGAAAGTTTAGGGGAAAATGAAAATGAAATAGTATAAATCGATGGTGCCACGCGTCATTCTAGGATTGACTGGTCAACCCATTACTTTGACTTTAATGTATCTAGAATTTGATTTGATAAGGACAAAAATGTGATGGATAAAATTTCCATTCAAAATCAGTAATTTACTTCGGTCAAAACACGAAGTCTAGACTGAATTAAACTCAAATCAACAAATGATCACCAAATTCATATTAAAATCGTATATTCCTCGAAGATTCCACGAAATACATTTTTTAAACACACTTTCCAAAAATTTCAGAACATTATAGAGGAATATCGTGTCATATAAACACAAAACCACGATAATTCATCACCGAAAAATATTGCTCTCATTCCGGTGACAGAAATCAAAAGAGAAACAGATTCAAACCGTACCTTATTTGTATGTCCAAAATCGAAGAACGCCGTATCGAAAGTCAAATCGAATCTATCCACGAGGTGTCGGATTATAGACATGTTTCCACAAATTTTGTAGCATCGAAGATCGATAATGATCAGTTTACGATATTTTCGTTGTGCGATGAAAAACTCGGGAGAGAGAAATTGAAAAGAAATGAAAATGATTTCTTCAATTCATTTGCATGTTGTGAGCAGGATTTTTACAACCCCGAAAGTCAATGATTAAAGATTTTTATTTTGTACTTTTTAGCCCAATATTTTAGATTCAAAGTCAATTGCTTGAATTTACCTTCGAATCCTACCAAAAATTGCGCCAAAAATCTCAACACTGGTCAAAATTGCAAAACTATCAATGATTGGGGTAGGCAGGCTACCGAGATTAAATAATCAGGGTACCGCGTTCGTGATTTCGGTACCGGAATCAAAATTTTACCTACCGAAATCACTTAATTTTCCCTTTAGTTGTCCGACTTAAAACCATTTTCTTCTATTTTAAATCACCAAAAAAGGTAGTGGGACCACGAAATCGGTATCGTAATAGATCTAAATAAAAAATAGATTCGATGCATTTCCTTTTTCAAGTGATTGATTTTTTATCCAAACCAAAATCAATCTAAATTGAAAAAAAGACTTGATTCGTTTCCTTTTTCCGGGTGATTGATTTTTTTACCCAAATCGTACCCATTTCCTCTATAAATTTGACTCATATCTTTGTATTTCGAGCCGAACTTTTGATCTAAAAATTCTCAAGTTCTAATAAAGCAAAAGCCAAAAATCTCTTCCCAAACTTGTGAGAAATTTTGAACATACAAAGGAATCTCTCGATTTGTTTATTTGTTCATTACCAATTCTTGTTCGGTTTCAACCAAATCATAAACACTAATCCGTTTACTTCCATGTCATTTAAATGTCATATCCATGTCATGCTTATGCCATTTCAACTCATGTGCCATGTCCATGGAATGCTTATGCCATGTCTATACTTTGCTTATATTATGTCAATGTCATGTCCATGTCAAGGTTAAGCCATATTTATACCTTATTTATACCATGTCAATGCCATGTACATATCACGCTTATTTCGTTTTTGTACCTTTCTTATAACATGTTTAGACATATCAATGTTATGTCAATAATGGTAAGTTATCATATTATACCGATATTATACAAAACCCAATCCACATTTGAGTCAAATCTTTGACTCCTCCTCTTTTGAGATTGAAAAAATGGTTCCTTAGTCCGATATCACAAATGAAATCAATACAACTCTCACCAACATTTTGAAATTGAACTTATTCAAGAACTCCATCACTGAATATGAACCTTATCATGGTCAACCCGAACCAATGGAAGTGGGAGGAAAAGAGGTTTCAAGAACTTCAACGATGTTTACTATTTCGACAAGGGTTGCTACGTGGAAAAGGGGTTTGTTACGTTTGTCACAAGTTCCTTTCCTCCTCTCATGAAGGAGCTGTCCTCCGAAGTACTAGCTGAATTTAAAGAGAAATTGAAACTTGAAGACATCAAAGAAAAAGCTCGGTTGACAAAAAAGAGAAAGGGGATCTTCAAGAGGCCGTAGATGATTTGATTAATGAGTACATAACTACTGCACCTGTCACCTCACTTGCAAAAGATGGCGATGATTTTCTGGTTTCCACTTCTGATATCTTTGATGCAAACTATGTATAGCCTATAAGGCCAAATTACCCTATAATAAAAGAATAATCATTTCACTTACTTGTTTAATGTCTCACCTAATGGCACATTGCATTCATTTGAGCATACACATATTGTCTTTAGCATTCATGATAATTTTATGAATAAAGTTAACTTGTATACAATTGATGATCCTAAACTTCTATATGTTTCAAATGACTTGTCTTCCATAGGAAAATTTGAGATAGTAAAAATATTAAATAAAGCATGTGGTAGCGTTTGCTTTGTCTTTGTCACCCCAAAAAAAAAAATAACCCAGTATCCAAACACCTAACATTCTTAGTCACAAAAAATGGGGCAGAATATGATACAAGAACTCTTAGCAGTAGGGGTAACCGAAGTGTTAGTAATAAGCGCTTCTGTTAGACATGATGTCTGCCCTGGAGGCAATTAGGGTGATATATCTTTATTAGCTATAATGAACAAATAGTTTCAAATTATTATAAATAATAATTAAGACATCTTTGTTACTTATCAATGCTTTTAATTAATTCATGTATTTCGTTGGTATCATATATGTATAGTATTAAATATGTATATACGCATTGATGAGACAAAGTCTATGACTACTTCATAGCGTAAAAGTGCGAGGACATGGTGGGAACTATGTGGTCTAAGAACTGCAAATACGTGTTACTATGAATAGTCTAAATATCCCTAGTCATAGTTTCATTGAAACTTAACATCAATGGAATGGATAAACTAGCATGTGTAGGCTTACTCCTTGGATTAGATCCAAGTAGCCGACCTCAGGAGCTGAAGGAGGTACCTTGAGTTAACACATGAATGTATTTAGGTAATACATTGGAGACCGCTATAAGATAGATACTCGAAAATAACTATATCCATGTGTTGGTGTCATGTCTTATTGCAGTAACAGTACAAGTATCTTCAAACCTGAGATACTGGTTACCTTGTGTAGGAGTTGTTATGCTTTGGGTTATACTTATTCATACCTTGGCGATCAGGATGACACGGGTGATTACGGGTATAGTGATGATCATATGTTAGTAACCCAAGTAGTCAAGATAGAATGCATCGCTCCTGATATAGTGATATAGTGGGAGATGTACCTTAGGACCTCTTATTGAAGTGACACACTCATAAACCTCTAATCAAAGTATAAGATTGATAGAACGGGTTTCTAGTCAATCTTGATACATAATGGCCGAGTGGTGTTCTTCGTGAACAAGTCTAATATCAGGATATATATGGCTATTACATGAGCTGAGACTTAATCTGAGCTCAATAAACTTGATGGTACTTAACTTGATAGAAGGAGTATATTGTAATGGTTACTACTGTAAAACCAGATCAAGTCACAAGCATGTGACATTCCAAGTATCGGGGGATCATACGCCTTTGAAAGAAAGCCCATTTGATAGTCCAGAGCTATCGGATTCCATATCGGTCTGGAACACTGAGCCTAAAGGTTCCCGAATGGGAAGCCAAGTTTAAGTTAACCTCTAGCGGCTCAATACTTTGGGATCTTATGAGGTCGCACACTTTGGGTCTTAATTGGACTAAGTAAAGAACCTATAGACTAGGTCTATACCGAGAATATCTGTTTATCAAATTCGTTAGAAGAACTATTAATTTGTTGGACCAAATTAATAACTAAAGGGAATAAAGAGAAAATAAGGAAAATACAATGAAGCGGAGCAAGGGAATTTTTCCCGTTGCAAGTGGGCCCCGAACAAACATGGGATGTTCAAAGTGGGGCCTACGCAGCTACCTCGCGAGCGCGCGTTAGCGAGCTGCAAGCTAGCAAGCGTTGCTCATGGCGGGGCAAGCCTGCAAGCATGGGCTTGCAGCACAAGGCAAGCCCACTAGGACTTGCCTTGTGAAGGGGATCTACGGGTTAGCCCGCAGGTCCAAGTGACCTGCACTGCTAACCCGCTCAATGGGATGGGAATATTCCCATCCCACTTTGTGTTTGGGGGGAGTCAAACACTCCCCCTTTTCCCTATATATAGGCCTCCCCTCTCTCATTATTCAACACTTCAGCTCAGCTTTTCTCTCTGAGTTCGACATCTGTTTCTTCGTTAATTGTGCGAGATCCTTCACGAGTTTCTCCAAACAACGAAGAATTCTTTTGAAGGATCTTTTTAATTAAAGGGAGCCTTCTCGATTTATTTTTTCGGGTTCGTATTTGAGCGGTTTGGCAGCTGCTGTCTACTAACAGGTTCTACCTCAATGAGGTTTTGGTCGATGAAGATCCATGTGGATCAATCATATAGGCTATCCTAGTTTGGAGGCTCATGCTAACGAAGCCAAATTGCTATAAGGGAACATCACATTCAAAAGAAAGAGAAGCATTCATCACCTGGTAATATTCAAAACTTAGATGCTAGGTTTTTTTCATAAGTTTTATAAACCTATAAGAATATATGGAACCTTGTAACTTAGATTATATCAATCATGACATGCTTAGAAGATCCTTAGGTTAATTTTCAGTTTTGAAATTCCACCTTACAACGTTTACATGTTCAATAACTGTCTTGATTAACCAGCAGTGATATCAAAGCCTGCCTTATGCTATGCATGATTGATTATAATATGTTAAAATGATATTTTAAATGAATTGATTAAAGTATGCTATGGATGGCTTAAGTTTCAATTCCTGTTATAGAAAATCATGTGATAATTAGATTAAGGTTTTGCTCAAACTTAATCTATATGATTATCATATAAATTAGCAATGTTTTACCACACATGTAAATACTTTAATTAAGGGTCATCTCGTACTTCAATCAATTAAATAACAAAATATTTAAATCATAGTTATCAGTGGTACAACGAATCGAAGTGCCCGTGGTTATTTTGGCAAGGATTGGACTTGGCTTTTCATTCACTTTAAAGGGGGCCTCTCGTACCTGGAAATCTCCATTGGTATTAGATTCAAAAGTACCCAAGGGACTTTTATGACTTAGTCGATTTCTAGTATGTGAATTGGATTCAGCATAGGGTTTTACAAACGTTGTTTAAGTTGTTAAATTAAAACTTATAGACATAGGTGCAATAACTTAAACATGAACCTTATTTGTTTTGCATTCTATGTGGAGTCTTGGCATAATGGAATGATTATGATATACCAGTCCCGAGCATGTTCCCTTAGAGTTAATAATTCCAAATAGTTCGGAATTATTATTTTCATAATCATATCCATCGTATAAGACCTATACTAGGGCAAGACCAGCGGCACCAATAAAATTCCCACAACAATATTAAGGTGGTATATAGTCTTCCCATCATAAGTCATGATACAAACCTTATTAACAGATGTAAGCACATTTACAACAAGCCTTCCCTTAACATGTGTTTGGTCATGGACTAGATGGGGTTAATGCCATAACCAAAATGGGTAAATTATCCATATTATTGGAGCTAATGCCAGATTGGAGACACATTTGAGGAGTCACACAATTAGGTACGCATGTCTCAAGAGAGAGAACTCAAATGGATTATCAATTGCATGAGATGCAAATGGACAAAGTCCAACCATGGTTATCTTGTTATGGCTTGACCTGCTATAGCGGGGGTCATTATGAGTGGTTATGGATGCTACCTACTAAGGAGTTATTTGAATAGAAGGGGCTATTTGAATATCGAGAAAATAGTAGGAATTATGTGTTTAATTAAAGACCTTATATTAAATGCATGTATATATACTAATGTCTAAACAAATTCTATCTTATATATAGGTTGAATATGATCACTAAAGTAAATACTCGCATTGACATCGGTCCTCTTATTGACATAAAATATGATGTTTATAACTTCAATGAGTGGTTTGAGACTATTAAATGAGTTATTCAGAACTACTACCTGGATTATGTTTTGACTGATCCTAGTCCCAAACATCCCGGTAAGAATGCTTTTGCATGTGAGATGAATGATTATGAGGGGCATAAGGGAAACTGTGAGTTTATCGCAAAACTCATGTTAGACCACAAGCTCCCAAAGTACGCACTAGTGTACAAAAGGCTAGATCTCATAACCATGATTTATCATCTCAAATCGATGGAAAGTTTAGAAGATGAACTATTCCACAGTAGATTACGTGGAGACACCTCAGTAGTAGAGTTGGTTATAAACATTTATGACAACTCGGAGAAATTGAGAGAATTGGGAGTTGAGTATAGTGAGTAGTCTTTGAGGGAAATGGTGTTGAGGGTATTACCCAATAAATATGATTCTTTCATGAAGACGCTCAAGGAGTGTTCTCCCAACTGTACCTTGACCCAACTCATGGACTTGCTTGAGATTTATGAAATTGAGTTTAGAAATAAACTCAAAGAGTAAGCAAATGATGAGGACCTTAAGTTGAACAAACTAAAAGGTTTAAAAGTCAAAAGAAAGCTCATGAGGAAGTTAGAATTAAAATGGGGAAATGTTTCTCTTCAAACAAGCCCATCAGATGATGATAGTTGTGGCTTAAAAATCTGGAGGTATGTTCATACTAGAGAGTTTCTCTACAATTCCTATGAGTCTAGTTAGGTATTAGATATTGGTTGTGGTACTCATATTTGTACTTCTATGCAGGGACTGTGGAATAGTAGGAGGCTTGCAAAGAGGGAAAGGGACCTAAGAGTTGGAAATGGAGCACGGGTTACTACAACAACTGTAGGGACATATAGACTTCGTTTTCCTAGTGGCCTAATTTTAGTTTTGAACAATTGCTATTAAATTCTTACTGTTAGCAACAAAGTTATTTGAAATTTTATTTTCTAATAATAAATGTCAAATTAAATGTGATAATGTTCTTTATGATTGTGGAATATCTGTTGATGGAATTTATGTTCTAAATACTAAAACTAAAATATGAATATGAACATTGTTAAGAAATCAAGATTAGATATGAGAAATCCTCATACTTATGACACCGTCATCTAGGCCATATAAATGAGGCTCGCTTAACTAAGTTACACAAACATGGAGACTTAGGCCCAATGGAATGGGAATCCTATGGTGCGTGAAAACCTTGTTTAAAGGGGAAGATGATTAAGAAACCTTAAGGAAAGGGACAACATGCCACTAGTACTTTGGAAATAATATATTCCAATGTATGTGGTCCAATGAGTGTTAAGACACATGAGGGTTTCATCTACTTCATAACCTTTATCTACAATTACTCATGATATGGTTATTTGTACCTTATGAGGCACAAGTGTTAGAGTTTTCAGAAATTTAAAGAGTTTAAAATCGAAGTAGAGAAACAGCTTGGGAAAAGTATAAAGACACTTCGATCTAATCGAGGTGGTGAATACTTAGGCCAAGAGTTTAAGGATTATCTAAGGGATAATGGTATTTTATCCCAGTGGAAAACTCCTTATACACCCCAACACAATGGAATGTAAGAAAGGAGAAATCGAACCTTACTCGATATAGTTCAGTCCATGATGAGCCAAGCAAAACTCAACAGATCCTTTTGGGGTTATGCACTTGAGAGCATAGTTTATATTCTAAATAGAGTGCCCTTTGAATCAGTTGATCAAACTCCATACAAATTATGGTATGGAAAGAAACCCGCTCTTTCTCACTTAAGAGTTTGGGGATGACCTACTTACGTAAAGAGGATGAGTTCAATAAGCTGGGTGCTAAGTCTGATAGGTGTCTGTTTGTAGGTTACCCTAAGGAAACTATAGCATATACCTTCTTTGATTCCAAGAAATAAAAATTCCTTATTTCCAGAAATGCTCACTTCCTCGAGAAGGTGCATATACTTACGAAAGCTAGTGGGAGCAATCTTGAGTTGGGCACTCAAGAAGATCAAACAGACAATGAATGGATTATGCCTACATCTATTACACAATTTAGTGTAAGCATAGAATATCCTACTATAACACCGACATTATGTAGGTCAGGCCGGGCTCTAATAGCTCTCGAGCGATACGGTTTTCTCATCATTGATGATAAACATCTCTTCCTCATAGAAGATGATGAGCCCACGACTTACAAGGAGGCAATGGAAGGCTCAGAATCTAACAAATGGTTAGCAGCCATGAGGTTAGAGATGGACTCTATGTACAAAAATCAAGTTTGGAGCTTGATTGATGCTCCAAGTGGGATTAGGCCCATAGGATGCAAGTAGTTTTTCAAAAAGAAAACTGAAATGGATTTCATCATAGTCAATGCCTTCTTTTTTACTATACCCTGTTACAACCAGCCTTGCTTTATAGGTAACTATGTTACCGTCCATGTCATTTTTCTTCTTAAAAACCCACTTGCATCCTATGGACATATCCCACTTGGAGTCTCAATCAAGCTACAGACTTGATTTTCCTAAATGGAGTCCATCTCCGACCTCATTGCTGTAAGCCATTTATCATTTTCTGAGCCTTTCATTACCTACTTGTAAGTCCTGAGCTCATCATCTTCTATAAAGAAGAGATGTTTATCATTAGAGATGAAAAACCCGTATTGCTCTAGAGCGATTGGAGCCCGGCCTACCCTACACAATGTCGGTGTTATAATAGGTTATTCTATGCTTACACTATCTTGTGTAACAAGTGTATGTATTATCATTTGATTATCTGTTTGATCTTCTTGAGTGCTCAGCTCAAGATTACTCCCACTAGCTTTCGCAAGTATTTACTCCTTCTTGAGAAATTGAGCATTTCTAGAAACAAAGACTTTTTGTTCCTTGGGATCAAAGAAGGTATGCCCTATAGTCTCCTTAGGGTAACCTACAAATAGATACTTGTCAAACTTAACACCCATCTTATCTGAACTCGTCCTCTTTACGTAAGCAGGACATCCCTAAACTCTTAGGTGAGAAAGAGCAAGTTTCTTACCATACATTAACTCGTATGGAGTTTGATCAACTAATTTAGAGGGCACTCTTTTTAGAATATAAACTGCGTGCTCAAGTGTATAATCCCAAAGAGATCTACTGAGTTCTGCTTGGCTCATCATGGACCAAACCACATCGAGTAGGGTTTGATTCCTCCTTTCTGACACTCCATTATGTTGGGGTGTATAAGGAGGTGTCCACTAGGATAAAATACCATTATCCCTTAGATAATCATGAAACTCTTGGCTTAAGTATTCACCACTTAGATCAGATTGAAGGGTCTTGACACTTTTCCCAAGATGTTTCTCTACTTCACTTCTAAACTCTTTGAATTTCTCAAAACTTTCAAACTTGTGCCTTATAAGGTACAAATAACCATATTGTGAGTAATCATCGATAAAGGTTATGAAGTAAACGAAACCCTCATGTGTCTTAACACTCATTGGACCACATACATTGGAATGTATTATTTCCAAAGTACTATTGGCCCGATGTCACTTTCCTTTGAAAGGTTTCTTAGTCATCTTCCCCTTTAAACAAGGTTCACACAAACCATAGGATACCTATTCCATTGGGCCTAAGTCTCCACATTTGTGTAACTTATTTAAGCGATTCTCATTTATATGGCCTAGACGACAGTGCTATAAGTATGAGGATTCCTCGTTATCTAATCTCGATGTCTTAACAATGTTCATATTTAGGATTTCAATTTTAGTATCCAAAACGTAAATGCCATCTATAGATATTCCACAAGCATAAAGAACATTATCATGTTGAATTTGACATTTATTATTAGGAAATAAAATTTCAAATCCCTCTGTTGCTAAAAGTGCAATAGAAATAATATTCTTAGTGACAATAGGAATATAACAGCAATTGTTCAAAACTAAAACTATGCCACTAGGCAAATGAAGAATATGTGTTCTTACAACTGTTGCAGCAACCCGTACTCCATTTCCAACTCTTAGGTCCATTTCCCTCTTTGCAACCCTCTTACTGTTCCACAATCCCTATATAGAAGTACAAATATGAGTACCACAACCAGTATCTAATACCCAAGTAGACTCATAAGGAACTATAGAGAAAATCTCTATCATGAACATACCTGAAGTAGATGCCTCACTTGGCTTCTTCTTCACTTGTTCAGAAATTAGAGATTTGCAATCACGTTTCCTCACATGAAACATATTCTTTTGGGCTTCTCCTTTTTAATAACCACATTCATGACTTTCTTGTTGATGGGTTTTAAACCTTTACCATTGATGCAAGTTCTACTTACCAAGGTACCTGTTCCTCTAGCCCTTAGGCCATCTTCAAAACTTCTAAGTTTCTCAATAAACTCAAATATCTTGATGGTATTCCTTGACATGAGATAATCTTTCACAAAGGGTGAATATTTATCAGACAAATTTTTATCATAAGTTGTATGTCATGGTTGGAATCTATGTTAATTCCAATTTGAGCCAATCTCCTTGAATACTGTAAGTATTCTATGCATCGCTCAGTGGTTAGGATCCCATCATCTCTCCCAAAGTTATAGAGAAATCTCAATATTTCATTCCATTCAACTTTCATGTCCTCATTAAGTCCTCTGAGATGAATCAGTATGGATTTTAGGTCCATACATTCATGTTGTTTCTTAAGCTTCAAACTCATGGTTTTGAGCATCACTAGTGACACCATGAAAGCATCCTTCTTGTTCTTAAGATATGTTTCTTTCTCTTAGGTAGAAGCCTCAGCATTAGGATTGACTAATTCCAGATTATCTAGAACATAATCTATATGGCTTTTCTCAAACTCCTTCCTAAGAACTTTGAACCAGTTTTCAAAATTGATCACTGTCAATTTATTATCAAATATCAAATGGAGACTTATGTTCGGATTCATTGTTCAACCTAGATATAAGATAGAATTTTTTTAGACATTAGTATATGTACATGCATTTAATATAAGGTCTTTAATTAAACACATAATTCCTATTATTTTCTCGACATTCAAATAGCCCCTTCTATTTAAATTAAGAAAATTCGGTTGAATCAATTTTCCTTAGTATGTAACATCTATAGCCACTCATCATAACCCCCCACTATCTCAAGTCAAACCACAATAAGATAACCATGGCTTGAACCCATCCATTTGCATCTCTTGCAATTGCTAATCCATTTGAGTTTCTTTCTCGAGATGTGCATACCTAATTGTACGACTCCTCAAATGCATCTCCAATTTGGCATTATCTCCAATAATATAGACAACTAACCCATTTTGGTTAAGGCTTTAACCCCATCTAGTCTCATGACCATACACATGCTAAGGAAAGGCATGTTGTACATGTGCTTACATATGTTAATAAAGTTTGTATCATGACTTATGACGAGAAGACTATATACAGCCTTAATATAGTTGTGGGGATTTTTATTTGTACCACTGGTCTCACCCTAGTCTAGGTCTTCTACGATGGATATGATTATTAAAATAATAATTCCTGGCTATTTGGAATTATTAACTCTAAGGGAACATGCTCGGGACTGGTATATCATAATCATTCCTTTATGCCAAGACTCCACATAGCATGCAAAACAAACAAGGTCCATGTTTAAGTCATTTCACCTATGTTTATAAGTTTTAATTAAACAATCTAAAATACATTTGTAAAACCATATATGGAATCTAATTCCCGCACTAGAAATCAACTAAGTCATTAAAGTCCCTTGGGTACTTTTGAATCTAATACCGATGGAGATTTCAAGGTAGGAGAGGTCTCCCTTAAAGTGAATGAGAAGCCAAGTCCAATCCTTACCAAAATAACCATGGACACTTTGATTCATTGTTCCATGGATAACTATGATTTAAAGATTTCATTCTTTAATTAAGTGAAGTATGGGACAACCCTCAATTAAAGCATATACATGTGTTATAAAACATTGCTAATTTATATGATAATCACCTTGACTAAGATTGAGCAAAACCTTAATCTAGTTCTCACATCATTTTCTATAACAGAATTTGAACCCTAAGTCATGCATAGCATACTTTAATCAATTTATAGATCACTGCACTTTAACACATTATTATCAATCATTCATAGTATAAGGTAGGCTCTGATACCACTGCAGGTTAATCAACACAGCAATTAAACCTGCAAATGTTGTAAGGTAGAATTTCAAAACTTAAAATTAACCTAAAGATCTCCTAAGCATGTCATGATTGACATAATCTATGTTAAAACGTTCCATAGATGCTTTTAGGTTTATCAAGCATATAAAAGTAACCTAGAATCTAAGGTTAGAGCATTACTAGTTGATGCATGCATTCTCTCTTTTGGTGACGGTGTTCCCTTAGAGCAATTCAGCAGAACTTCATTAGCATGAGCTTCCAAACTAGGAGAGCCTCTACAATTAATCCATAAGGATCTTCACGGACTAAAACTTCGTTGAGGAAGAATCCATTAGTAAACACCAGGTGCCAAACCACTTGAAGACCAACCCGAAAATAAATCGAGAAGGCTCACTTTAGAAAGAGCCTTCAAAAGAATTCTTCATTTGTTTAGAGAAACTTGTGGAGGATCTCACACAACGAACGAAGGGAGAGATGTCGAACTCAGAGAGAAAATCTGAGCAGAAGTTTAGATGTGTGTGTTGAGAATAATGAGAGGGGAGACTTATATATAGGGAAAAGGGGGAGTGTTAGACTCCCCATTTAACACTAGGTGGGATGGGAATATCCCATCCCACATTAGCATGTTAGCCACGCGGGTCACAATGACCCGCAGGCTAACCCCGCGCACCTTTAGAAAGGCAAGCCCTTGCGAGTTTGTGGGCTTGCCCCGCGCGGTAGCTGCCTGTGAGCTTTTTAGCTTGTGGGGTAGCCACGCAGGCCCCAATTAGAATAACCCATGTTTAATTGGGGCCCACTCGCAATGGGAAAAATTCCCTTGCTCCGCTCTGTGTAATTTTTCTTATTTTCTCTTTATTCTCTTTAATTATTAATTCGATCCAACTAATTAATAATTCTTCTAACATTTGATAACTTATATTTTTGGCATAGACCCACTATATAGGTTCTTTACTTAGTTCGTTAAATACCCAAAGTGTGGACCTCATAAGATCCCAAAGTATATAGTCACTAGAGGTTAACCTAAACTTAGCTTCCCATTCGGGAACCTCTAGGCTCAATGTTCCAGACCGATGTGGAACCTGATAGCTCTAGATGAACAAATGTGCTTTCTAGTAAAGGTGTATGATCCCCCGATACTTGGAATGTCATGTGCTTGTGACTTGATCTGGCTTTGCAGTGTAACTAATACAATACACTCCTTCCATCAGGTTAAGTACCATCTAGTTTATTGAGCTCAGATTAACTGTTAGCTCATGTAATAACCGTAGCTATCCTGGAATTAGACTTGTTCACGAAGAACACCACTCAGACATTATGTATCAAGTTGACTAAAAACCCATTCTATCAATCTTATACTCTGATAAGAGGTTTATGAGTGTGTCATTTCAACAAGGGGCCCTAAGGTACATCTCCCATTATATCTCTATATCAGGAGCGATGGATTCCATCTTGACGACTTGACTTACCAGCATGTGATCATCACTATACCCGTAATAACCTATGTCATCCTTATCGCCAAGGTATAAATAAGTATGACCCAAAATATAACAACTCATACTCAAGGTAATCAGTATCTTAGGTCTGAGGATACTTGTACTACTACTGCAATAAGACATGACACCAATACATGGACATAGTTATTTCCGAGTCTATGTCTTATAGCGGTCTCCAATGTATTACTCGAATACCTTCATGTGTTAACTCAAGGTACCACCTTCAGCTCATGAGATCAGCTGCTTGGATCTAATCCAAGGAGTAAGCCTACACATGCTAGTCTGCCTGTTCCATTGATGTCTAGTTTCAATTAAACTATGACTAGGGATATTTAGACTATTCATAGTAACATGTATGTGTAGTTCTCACAGCACATAGCTCCCACTATGTCCTCGCAGGTTTACACTACTATGAAGTAGTCATGGACTTTGTCTCATTAATGCACATATACATATTAAATACTATACGTATATGATACCAACGAGATACATAAATAAACAGATAGCATTGATAAGCAACAAAGATGCAATAATTATTATTAATAATTCAAAATTGTTTGTACATTATAGCTAATAAACATATATCACCCTAATTGCCTCTAGGGCATACATCATGTCTAAGAGCATCCTGCACTAACGATAAGTGTATAATTACGCTTATTATCATGATATTTTAAATCATAAAGCGATATGGTTTAGAGTCATTTTATACTTCATATAAAAGATTTCAGGTGGTTTGTAGTTGTTTTTGATGCAATGCAGAAACTAGGTGAATCTTGGGAGTGAAATGATCAAAAATGGAATTCTATGTAAAAAGAGTGAAAAAGGTGCAAAAAGATGCATGAACATAAAGAAATGGCTTAGGATCAAAGCTGTCAAAGATCGGTAAAGTTGCAACAAGAATTATGAAGAAAAGCATTATTCACGATTGTGACACTCGTTTACGGTCTCAACTTATCACACTTCATAAACAGAAAGTTGTCAACCATTAGTTACGACTGTGACATGTAATTCGTAGTTGCAACATGTGATGGTTATTGGTTATCTCTTCTCAACTACCAACCATCGAACAAGAAACGACCAACCGCCATCAACTACCAGTCGAAAAGACACCTTTTGGAAGGTAACCAATCAAAATAAGGTTCCTTTCCATTGTAGAATAGGATAAATCTTTGCATCTAATTACATTGAAGTGATGCAACCCTTCGCCAATGGACACGACTCTTTGTTTGCAACCCTTCGCACTCTATAAATAGGGTTCAAGACCAACCATTTTCGTGGATGAGAGTGCTTGGTGGGAAATGCATAATAGCATGTATGTATAGATAGAGAGTGAAAATATATAGATTTCTCTACGTTCAAAGTCTTAGCGAGAAAAATGTATAAGTGATTCGATTCTTATTATGATCACTAGATTTCTCCACTTATTCAAGCGATTGTTGTATGAGTGTAATTGCAAAGTACTTATCAATAAATTTTTTATTTTCAACATTTATTTGTTCGATATTGATAAAGAATAGCATCCTACGGAGGTTCTACATGAGTCGAGACCAAATACAAAGTAGACCCAAGAATTGCGGGAATTGTCAACTCCCATTAAAGAGTGGATATGGTTTGATCAACTTTAGCTTTCACTTGTATACCTTACAACTTTACTTTGTTTTCTACGTATACTTTCTATTTCAAAATTTATGATATGTCTATGTGTCATAACGAGTATTTCATCTTGCGTCATTTATATTAATCAAGTTATATATTTTCGAGTTAACTTTAAGAGTGATTTCGGGGTTAACAAGATTGTGTATAGTCACTAGATCTGTAATTATAACGTTCTTTAGTGAGCCAACATTTTTGGAATGGTAACTTGCCAAATATTGCTATGTGAGAGCGAACCGTACTAAGCATAGTATTATTGTTATCCAGGTTCTTATAAGTGTCATAATTCGTTTACCCTAGATATAGAAAAGTCATTTCATGTGTTTCTCTATGGTAAATTATTGAATATTTGGGCATCTAGAATCGTGTTTGTTGAAGTTATCTAGTGTATGAAATCTTCTTGATGATTTTGCATGTTTTTCTCTACTATACTTGTTCTTAGGGAATATCTATATAGTTTACATCTTCTCTAATCTGTTCATGCATCTATCTATTCATCAGTCTATCATCTAAACCATCCAAACTCTACAAATTATCTTATTTCTTTTATTCCGTAACTCTAGTTAGTCTTTAGAACCGAATTCCTTCCCTATGGGATCGATATCTTTTCAAACTACATTCTTACTCCATACTTGCAGTGGTCACCATTTTTTCTATTAAATAAGCGATATTGACAACACCTATTCGTATTTTGAACTTTTATCTTATCAGTAGAAAAGTGGGGAACAAGGTTTTTGGCACCGTTACCGAACATAAACCTATCAGAATTAGTATAGTCAAAACCTTGCGATTAAGTTTTGGGCGCCATTGCTGCGGAAGGTAAGTGCATTCTAGATATAAATTTGCTAGAGACTACGGTACACTTTCTCTTTATATCTATTTTTTTATTTCTTAAATTGTATAATTTGTTGATCTTAACTTAGATGTGAAAAGAATATGAAATAATCATCTTGGAGGTGATGCATCATATCATTACATCTGAATTCTCGAGAAATAGATGATATTCTTATATTTTTCCTATTCCCATTCACGACTTCCATTCACGCTCGTGAATCCCTCAATAAAACTTTTTATTTCTCAAATTCTGTAAGTCACAATCGTGACATATAGCTACAATCCTGACTTGTGCGATAACTGCAGTAGTTTAGCAGTTTTTCCTCAAACCTCTATAAAATTAATGTGCGAGTTTTCATCAATTTCTCACTTCTGCAATCTAAATTTCTTACCTTTCCATTCATAATTCATTTCCAAATCTGAAATTACCTATTTCTTTCATTTCAAAATGGTTTTGGCAAATAAATCGAACCTAGCTCCTCCCTCGAATTTACAAGAATGGTACAAGGCACCATTCCTGATCCATTCTCTTAAAGAAGGAGATCATTTTGAAGTTATCAAGGATGCTGAATACAAAAGTTCCTACACCATTGATAGGAATAGTATCATTAACCTTGGAGTTTATGACATGGTAATGTATTATCTGAGAATTATTAACTTTGTCATTTACTCAAATATGTCTCTGGGGAATAGTGTGGACAATTGTATGGAGATGTTGGTCACATTGGTGTGGAAGAACGATAAGAAGGACTATTTAGTCTATCGTCATTATGAAAAAGAATACAAGTTGACAAGGAAAGCATTGGATAAATATATGGGATTTCCAAAGGATTGCTACAACAAGATGCTTCCTAGAAGGGATCCCTTGCCAACATGGAATCGCCTGACTGGCCAAACCAAGTTCAAACAAGCATCTGCCTATAGCCGATGGATTAGTGATCCTTGTTTGCTCGCATTACACTTTTATTTAAGTGGCTCATTGTTTGGGAAGTCAACTTTCGATCTTGTCATTCCTGAAGAATAGTTTATGATGGAAGCAATCTGGAATGGCACACCTGTTGATGTTTCAGGGATAATGATGGAGACACATATGTCCGCCGCATAAAATCCTAGAATGATAGAATACGGGTGTCGAACGATGGCAAATATGTTGGGATAGATTGGGAGAATGCCCTATGCCACTAGAGTCTTTACTGATGAAGACGAGATTCCAGAATTAACTATGGAAGTTTTGTTCGAGTATGGATTTCTAGTCAGGTGCATTGGAGAAAATAGGATCACCTATGATTGGAAATCATGGGAGGAGAGAGTGGAAGCTGATAGATAAAGAGATTGGGAAATTGCGAGGGAAGAAGAACAAAAGTCAACCAACCTCCGAAGAAAGTTAAATGAACTTATGGAGGAAAAAATTTTAATTCATAGGAAAATCGATGATATTCATACCCTAATGTTTGATGTCGAGCGAGATCTATAGGAATCTTATTATAAGATTGATCTATTGATAGAATCACTTCCCTCCGAATAAATATTCGCTTTTCACTTAGACTTAGGATTTTGTACAGTTTATTATTTGTTGTTTGTTGTTTGTTTGTTTATTTAATTATATGTTTGTTAATGTATGTTAATATATGAAAATAAATTTGAACAACAATATATTGATGTTCAATTACTATCTTCACCATAAATCATTCAAGGTATGAAAATAGTAAATATTTATTATTTATATTTAACATATTTATTTTTATAAGTTTTTTATAGGACTAAGTCTAAAAATTGAAGAAATAGAAGATTTGAAGAAAGTCACGACCGCAACTATAGATCGCGCCCGTGACAATGTGCAGTAAAACCTTCTGTTTTTGTTATGAAGAAAGTCATGATCATAACTGGCCTTAGTGATCGTGACACGGGAAGAATATTACCATTAGAGATCGCGATATAACATGCGATAGATGGCTGAAACTACCAATAATAGCTAGTTTGAAGGAGAAACGGCTATATTGATTATTTTGGCAAATCAATGACCTATTAGATTTCTACATAAAGGTCTAGATTGAATCCATAACCACCATAACCTTCTACAAAGCTTACAAAAGTTCTAATTCTTTCATCTCTGTTCTTCTACATTCAAAAACCTTTTCAACCTTTACTTCAAAACAAAAAAACCAATATCCCTCTTGTTAAAGTAGAAGCAAACAGAAGACAAACCCGGAATAATCAACAAGATTACGGTTGTCCTTTTCCAATTCATTCACGTGAGGAAGGGAAAAGATTACAAGTTTTGAACAAGTTGGAGATCAACGGTATGATTTTTCTTGATATGGTTTTCTTGGAGACTTTAGGCCTCTATGAACAAATGGGGATGTATCTTGCTAATCTTAGTTTAAGCACTTTTGTGGGGATGCAATTTCCATAAAATCGGGATTAGATTTTGGAATGTCTAGTGACATTCAATTTTCAAGATAAGAAGAAGAGGGCGATTCAATTTCACAACTAAGGTAGAAACTATACCATCACAAGAGAGATGATGAGTACTTGGTTCGAGTTTAAAATTGAAAATTCATTGAGCTTGATAAATTCTTTTCCAGTAAATCGAGTTTGGCCAGATTTAACGGGTAAGAGAACTTTCGATCCCAAAAATTCTCCTAATAAACTTATTAAGGATGAGTGTATTCTTCTACTCCACAAATACCTTTCCACTTCGGTATTTTGTCGAGTAGAGAACACCAAAGTCCAAAAGAGAGATTTGTTTGTTCTTTCTTATGCAATGAATAAGCAAAAAGTGGAATTCATGGATATTATTTGGGATATGATGAAGAAGAATTTGATAAGCATGAGGAACAAGATTGGGGTGGCTGAAATTATCACCGTTATCATCTTGGGTGCGAGAAATAAACTCCCCTATGTTAAACAACTGGGTGAGTATTTTCGTTATATGGATGGGACTTATTTGAAGAATACCGGACTTCTTTAAGAGAACGATGGTGTCTATTCTTTCTACTCCTACTCCAAGGGCACCAAGAAACTAATCTCGACTCATGAAGATTCCTCTGTTGGCCCATCTAATCCAACCGCTAGACACCATCCTGGAAAGGCTTCGATGATCGAAGAAGAAGATGAAGCTCCGGAAGTTTGGAAGGCAAGTATGCAACAAAAATTGGACAATTGCCAAGCGAAACTTGGAGTGATGAAAAAGGACATGAAGATTCTAAAGAAGAGTAATAAATTGATGCTTCGAAAATTACTATCTTTCTTTAGAAAACAAAATTGTCAATTTACTCCTAGTCCTCCGGATTCACCTTCTCAATAGACGGGTTTACTCTTTTCTTTTTTTTATTTACTTTTCTTTTTCAAATTTTTAGATTAGTTGATTGTTTTTAGTTTTTAGATTAGTGTTCTTTAGTGTGGGGAGGGGGCATTTGTAAAGTCCCAAAAATCCAAAAAAATTAAATAAAATTAAAAAGTTGAAGAATATGAAAAATTTTCTTGATTGTGTGTTATTTATACATTATCCATACCTATACTATACTAACATATGTTCCAAGGTTATTATAAGTGTTAGGTATTACAAGTTTGATGTTAGTGCAAATTTCGAACAAAAAAAATTTTATTTTGAGTTTGAGCGCACGTTGAGAGTGTGAGCGCTTTTTGCACAACATTTAGCATTTGGCAAGGATGAGTGGTGGGTAACATTCAAAAGAAAAATTCCAAGTAAGTTTCAATATATATTTCAATGAAACATGAATTATTATAAGTTGTATAGTTTTAGTTTAATTCTACCGATCAGTTTTAAGTGGAGTAATATCTAGTATTATTCTTACTATGAGTTTTATATGCTATTCTCAAGTATATCCTATAAGTATTGAGTGTGTTTAAAGTGTTGGGAAACTATAGCCATAATACTTTGAAAGTTATCAATAAAGGATGATGGTATTAAGAGATGCAAAAGGTGAGGGATGGTACAGTGCAGAAACTGCAATCATTCAAAGAGTGAAAAAAGAAAAGAAAGCATAGCATGAAAAATAGGTGCAAAGTACAAATCTGTACTTAAAAAACATATGCTTAAAAGAAAAAAAAATGAGAGAAAGTGGTATGGAGCATAAAATGCAACCACTAAAAAAGGGGGAGAGTGGTATAGAGCATAAAATGCAACCACTAAGAGTGTTTTAGCATCCTAGGTTACCAAAAAATGCCTTGAGATCAAACTTTCCAAAGCGTGTTCCCTTTGTCCTTTATACTTTATACAATGCTTAAGAGAAGGAAATATTCGAGCAAGCATATAACACTTATATGAAGATGTGATTCGGTTGACCCTCCATTAAGAGCAAAGGTATGCAACTAAACTATATAAATTGCACATTACTAATTTGTGGTAAATTTTGAACACTTTTACTTGAACTTTATGCAATATGGGAATGTGATACTCACTACGACAGTCTTTTCGCCAAATGAGGTATGAACTTGAATACATTTCTATTGTGTTTACCTTAAGGACAAGGCAAAAGTTAAGTGTGGGGGTGTGATAAGTGTGATATGGTTTAGAGTCATTCTATACTTCATATAAAAGATTTCACGTGGTTTGTAGTAGTTTTTTATGCAAGTGGAGAAACTAGGTGAATCTTGGGAGTGAAATGTTCAAAGATGGAATTCTTTATAAAAAGAGTGAAACAGGTGCAAAAAGATGCGTGGAACATAAGGAAATGCTTAGGATCGAAGCTGTCAAAGATCGGTAAAATTACAACAAGAATTATGAAGAAAAGCATTGTTCACAATCGTGACACCCGTTCGCGGTCGTGACTTGTCACACTTCATAAACAGAAAGTTGTCAACCATTAGTCACGATCGTGACATGTAATTCATGGTCGCGACTTATGACGGTTATTGGTTATCTCTTCTCAACTACCAGCCGCCGGATAAGAATGATCAACCGCCATCAACTACCAGATGAAAAGACACCTTTTGGAAGTTGACCAATCACAATAAGGTGCCTTTCCATTGTAGATAAGGATGAATCTTTGCATCCAATCATATTGAAGTGATGCAACCCTTCGCCAACTGACATGACTCTTCGTTTAAATAGACGCAACTGTTCACACTCTATAAATAAGGTTCAAAACCAACCATTTTCGTGGATGAGAACGCTTGGTGGGTAATGTATAATAGCATGTATGTATAGATAGAGAGTGAAAATGTATAAGTGAGTCGATTCTCATTTCGATCACTAGATTTCTCCACTTATTCGAGCGATTGTTGTATGAGTGTAATTGCAAAGCACTTATCAATAAAAGTCTCTATTCTTCAACATTCATTTATTCGATATTCACAAATAATAGCATCCTAGCAGAGGTTCTGTACGAGTCGAGACCGAATTCAAAGTAGACGTAGGAATTATGGGAATTGGCAACTCCCTTTAAAGAGTGGATACAATTTGATCAACTTTAACTTTCACTTGCATACCTTACAACTTTACTTTGTTTTCTACCTATACTTTCTATTTCGAAATTTATGATATGTCTATGTGTCATAACGAATATTTTGTCGTACGTCATTTATATTAATCAAGTTATATGCTTTCGAGTTGACTTTAAGAGTGATTTCGGGGTTAGCAAGATTATGTATAATCATTGGATCTATGATTATAAGGCTGTTTAGTGAGCCAACATTTTTGGAATGGTAACTTGCTAAATATGGCTATGTGAGAGCAACCTGTACTAAGCATAGTATTATTGTTATCCAGGTTCTTATAAGTGTTATAATTCGTTTATCCTAGATCTAGAAAAGTCATTTCATGTGTTGCTCTGTGGTGAATTATTGAATATTTGGGCTTCTAGAAAGTGTATGAAATCTTCTTGATGATTTTGCCTGTATTTCTCTACTACTTGTTCTTAGGGAATATCTATATAGTTTACATCTTCTCTAATATATTCATGCATCTGTCTATTCATCAGTCTATCATCCAAACCATCCAAGCCCTACAAATTATCTTATTTCTTTTGTTCTGTATCTCTAGTTGGTCCTTAGAACCGAATTCCTTCCCTGTGGGATCGATATCTTTTAAAACTACATCGTAACTGTATACTTGCAGTGGTCACCATTTTTTCTATTAGATAAGTGGTATTGACAACACCTATTCGTATTTTGAACTTTTATCTTATCAGTAGAAAAGTGGGGAACAAGATTTTTGGCACCGTTATCGAATATAAGCCTATCGGAATTAGTATAGTCAAAACCTTGCGTTCAACCAATATTATCACTAAGAAGATGACCAAGTTCATAGGGAGCCAAATTTTTG